>JBAMHV010000023.1:13541889-13558303 GCA_037177535.1 Pseudomugil gertrudae
ACACATACATACTCATTGTAATATATTGTATTTAATCTGTCCTGTCGGAAATTTTTTTTTAGTTTTTATACGTTTTGACATTTTGTTGACAGTGTTAATGTTTTTTTTTCCCATGAGGGGTCTTTTCTTGTAACTGAATATTTCACATTGTTATATTTACTTAACTAAAGGACTAACAGACATGTTTAAATCCTGTTTTTCCAGAGGCCTCATATATTATTTTCAGGAAAAGGAAACAAGTAACAAAAGACTTAAATAGAGCCGACCAAACGTGGATGACGTCGGTGAAAATATTCAGCCTTGCACCTGAAATGTTGGTGGCAGTAGCCCAGTTTATTTCCATTTGCTATAGTGCCTGGCTGGTGCCCTCTCTCATACATGACTATTGTGTTGTTTGACCAGGAAAGAGAAGAAGGAGCCTGGGGTGGATGAGGGGGGTTGACCTGAGAGTTTTCCCTTAGCGTTCCTCCAGGGAGTAGAGATTTTTCAGAAGCAGGGATGGGATGAAGCTTTGAGAAGCAAAGAAGAGGTATTATAAATTACAGAGATATGAATGTGTTTGTTTGGACATGATCTAGTTTTATTATTTTAGTCTCGACTGTGACATTTTAGTTCTTAATAAAAAATATTTTAAAAAATAAACAAATAACAAAATATCTGTTATTATACTATTTTTTTCAGCATTTGTCTGTTTGAATGTTCTTCAAAATGATATCATGCTCTCCAAAAGAGCATGTTTACGTCTGATTTTTATGATTTGAACAAAGTTTTTTTGGTCTCAAGTGTGCATTTGTGGAGTATAACTGTGTGTGTGTGTGTGCATATATGTATGATCAGAAAGGTTATGACAGGAAAACCCTGGCTATTGTGCACCAGTGACCCCTCAAAATCAATGTGACAGACCGGTTGATTGGCTGGAGGGTCCTGTCTCTCTGCACATAATCCTTCAAGGCAGACCCTCAGCCAGGCCTGCTGTGCTCAAAAGTGTGTGTGTGCACATGTATGTATATGGATGTATCTGTGCCTTTGTGTGTGTGTCTCTGCACCTAATCCCTCAAGATTGAGCAACGGCCACAGGACAGGGTATTAGTGCAGTTACAGGGGGTCAGGCTTGCATTTGTGTGTGTTTGTGTAAAACAGAGTGGGAGAGGGCTTGAACATAAGCGGTACTCCACAGTAGTCCAATTAGACCTTAGAGTGGCTATGTATTCCTGTAAGACTCCATCATGTATGGAGGGAGGGTTTATAGTTTTTAGGTGGAGCGAAGGGAATTTTAGAGCAGATCTGGATGGATAACCTAGTTCGGGTGAAATTAGACGGAGGCATCTGGATTTGACCTCAGGCCCTCAATATGACCCCGGGTCAGTTAAGGGTCACGGGGCACAAAGCAGAGCACTGACCCTGCACAGGTCAAGCATGCAAGCGGCTGAAAGGACGCCTTTGTGGGGCCTGGCATGCTCACTATTTCCCATGAGCGCTAGGGGACTGTGTCTGCCCAGGAAACTGAACCAGAGAGAGGGACGATAAAGGTGTATTTATGTGTGTGTTATATTTTTGCTCCCACCCCCATTATCACTGAATGAAGGTTCATTCCTGATTTATTATTTATTTTCTTATATCAAAACATTGCCACTCCAATTCATCTTGGGGCACCAAGCTTCTGGTTTCCTCCCTTCAAAATCCAATTCAGCTTTTCTTCGTGCCTGAATAGCTGGCATTTTAAAGATACATAATTTTTTACTTCTATTTGTCTTTGTGTCATGAAAAGAGGGATGGCTCTGAATTTTGGGTATGCCGGTGGTTGTTGCTTGTGTACATCTGTTAGCGCCTCCTTAATGAGCACATGCCCGCTGCCTCCAGTACTGTGTGTGGCCCTCAGAGAGGGAGAACGGAGCCCTCTGCTCCAGTAATCACATTTAATTACGCAGCAGCATTAGACAGCCTATGAAAAGGGTTTTTAGGCAAGCCTCTCACACAGAAATTGGCTGCATCTAGCTGAACATTGCCCACCTTTGTCTTGCCCATCCCACTATATTCTATTAAGACTTTGTCATTTGACCATTATCAAAGCACTATGGTCTAGCACTAACAACTGCCGGACTAATGCTACACATTAAAAATGGCAAGGTAAAGGGAACAATAGGCGTTTTCTTGGCTGAACGACGCGTCTGCCCCATTAATGAAGCAAATGGACCACACATTAGACTCCATCCACAATTACATAGCACCTAGAACCGCAGATAAAAGATGTATAGTCTCAAGAAAACCCTGCATGTCGGTCTCTGGAGGTTGAAGCAAAATAAGAAAGCTGCGATGCTTCTTTCTGGGAGAAGATGTGGAATTTACTGGGGCTGCGGTTCAGTTTAGAAGCACAACATTTATAAGATGATCGTGGATCTTGTGTTGCAGACAGGAAGATGATGTCACCATGCAATGCTCAGCTCACATGTGTTTAAAGTGTGTTTATGTGTTAATACAGACACCTATTTTCTGACACCTGGTTTCTTATCATTTCATGCAGACATTAAACCTCATACGGTTCAAACTAAAACTGATGTTGAGCAGGAAACTATTTTGAAGCTTTTAAATCATCAGTGTGCATTCACAAACTACATTGTGAACTTTTTGTAGAAATGCTGTACTAATTGATTTTTTTTCTCACAAAAGCTTCTATATCGCTCCTTGATTTCACATTTTCAGGTTGCCAGATATATAACAAGTTTTAATGCAAAATCATCATGTAAAGGTTCATCATGTGAAAATACTCTGCAGAAAAAGTATGAAAGACATTTTTAGGCAGAAATAACCCACAACCATCCTTGTGCTCTTAATGTTTGCGTTTGAGTCACTTCTCCTGACAGCCAACAAGACCAGTTTTCTACTTGACACACACACACACACACACACACACACACACACACACTGAGATAGTGTCAAAACTGACCATAAATCTACAGTGTTTTTAAAAGGCCAGACTCATAAAGAGAAGAGGTGACAGAGCAGCACTGATGGGTCAATATGGCCTCAAAGCCATCACACACACACACATACACACTCAATCTATATTGTACATCCACATGCTGCATGAGAGCAGCTTTATATATATATGCATACTTAATGCATTTGTTATCAGCAACACATCTAGTGCAAACTGAATCCCATAATGTGCAGCACATATACACGCCGGCATGTGTGTGAAGTAACACAGAAGCAAAGTGTTGTGAATGGTGTGTTTGACTGGAACAGAATGACTGTAGGGATTCATGCTGGGTTTCCTCTATTAAACCCTGCAATAAGGCTCACTGTGTATGAGTGCTGACGTCCCTGCCCACCTCCGATGATCTACAGCCTGTGTATTCACGCTAACTTCTCTACCTGTTTCCAATGATCTATAGCTCTAGGGGATGTTTTATATACCATATACGAACATTTGTGTGCATTTGTGTGTGTTTAAATCAATGTTTGCGAGGGAGCGTATCCACGTGGGCGTGCAGCTGCATGCTTCACAGACTCGGTTCGTAAAGGTTTGGGGTTTGGCACACAGAGGGAGGGAATTCCTTCAGATTTGGTCTGAGACAGAGAAGGGTCTCAGAGGTGACTCCAAACTGCTGCAAACCTTGGGGGTGGGGGGAGAGTGGGGTGGAGGGGTTTGGAGTTATAATTTACAGTCCAAGTGGGCCACAACTGAAGGGGTCTCAGTAAAGTGGTGGAAACGGGCCGGCTCGTATATCTCTCTGTAATTGACAGCATTTGATTCCTGAGCAGACTTGGGAGCCAGCAGAAACAGACATCCAGGTTCTTCCACTGCTCTTCTCTCACTTTTAATTTGTGGTCACTCGCCCAGAAACAGAATTTTCTTTTGAGATGCTGCTTTATGTGGCTGTCTGGTGCCAGCAGCATCATTAGGACTTTAGGAGGGCTTTAGGAGGGGTACTTAGCACATGAACAACCAGGTCCTCACTCCATGAATATTAGGATTATTCCTTTTTCTTCTCTTTCTCCTTCTTTTTTACTAATTGCTTTTCTGATTTATTACACTCTAACTTGATTGGAGTCAGCACATTTTCAACAAATCTGGAGAAATAAAAAATAACATGAATGACACATGAAAAGCAAGCTGGACTAAAAGTACTAAACTCCTGGATGGAAGAAGCTGAGATGGCCAGATCATTTGAAAGAAACAGACATCAGATTTTTTTCAGAAAAGATTTAAAATCTAATTTTTTTTTTATAGAGAGACATCAGACTTTTTCCTCTGAAAACCAGATGTCTGTCTATAAAAACAAATTAGATTTCAAATCAAATTTACCAGTGTCAGGTGTCATCGCATTGGAAAAAATCAGCTTAAATGACTGATTGCTTAGGTAAATACTGAGTTAGAATATAAACAAAAGAGATGTGGGGGGTCTAAA
Source organism: Pseudomugil gertrudae (assembly GCA_037177535.1). Classification (NCBI taxonomy): domain Eukaryota; kingdom Metazoa; phylum Chordata; class Actinopteri; order Atheriniformes; family Pseudomugilidae; genus Pseudomugil; species Pseudomugil gertrudae. The sequence goes on from JBAMHV010000023.1 coordinate 13,546,302, forward strand.
TAATGGACAGCGATGTAATATGTATATATATTGTCTGTAATAACCTAGGTTTGCTTGAAGCAGATTAAATTCAGTCACCCTGGCTGCACCTAAAAGCAGAAATCTATATCTGATCTATGGCCAAATAAAACAAAAAAATGAGCCACTTCAGTTTTTGCATCTTAATTTGGGTAAACGTGTTATTATGATATCGAAGATGAAAAACATGAGCCGGATCATGGTCACATTGAAAACATGGTAACATCCCAAACACATTATGTCAGCATAGAAAAAAAAGTTTACTGATGAGATAAATCTAAACAGCTGCTGTTGTTTCTCTGACCTGTCTCGTACTATTTTCTCGTATGTGTTTGGATGCAGATCAATGCTCCATAAACAGGAAATATCTCTTAAACCCCTACAAATAAGACATAGACATATACGACCAGTTGTCAGCACAAATTATGGACTGTGATAGGATGCTGTGTCAGTCCGACTAACTACTCACAAACTAATCAAGATTTTTTAATATATTTTAAGCATTGTCACTTCTAAGACACAGTCAGTCTGAATACTTTTCCACATTCCTACCATTTCCATTTTACCTTGAAGGATATAGTATCCTCCTTCCCTCTCTCCCTTTTCACATGCCTTCCCCGCCTCTGCTTGTTCTCCCTTCCTCTTCCTTTTCTTCTGTTCTCATCGAACTTCAGCTGTGTAATTCCCTCTCCGAGGACACCATTGATCTCTCCCTTCCTGCATGTTTGAGAAACACAGGGCGGGCAAAGCTCGGGTTTTAACGTTGGAGAGGAGCGGCAGGGAGACGGTGAGAGGAAGGACGAAGAGAAGAGGCATGACAGAAGTGAACTAGAGAAGGGAAGGCTTAAAAGCAGGGAAAGGGGGTAAAGAAGAGGAAGGGGAGGCAGAAGAGGAAAGCCAAACCCCCCTCTATAGTTGAGAAGAAAAGACACGGGCTTTCCTCGTGATTGCATCTTCCGCCCCTCTTTTTGAAGCACAGAGAGACAAGAGAGCAGCTATTTACTGGAGCCCACACATAATGGCCACTTTTATTTACTTTCATCCATTTAGCCTCTGCCAAGGACTCTCTAGTATGTGGGCCAAAAACAGAAACCCTAGGTGTTTTACAAAGTACCCCCCCCCCTCCCATTCTCCTCTACGTGTGTGTGTGTTAATGTGTGAGTTCTGTATATACTTACAGAGATCTAAATCTAAACCTCCCACAAAAAAACTAAAACTAAAGCTGAGGTTATCTGCCCTCTGCCTAACATGTGGGCACATTTAGATATGACCTGCCCTCAGTTCTCCTTCAGGCCAGGCCACATCTACACACACACACACAGACCCCTGATGTGAATCCAGAAAGGTCACCACACCGTCCAGGCAGTGACAGAGCTGACCCCATGTCCCAAGGCGAGTGTGTTGACGAGCCAGTTTCAGTGCTTCTGCACCGACTCACGGCTGACCTTTAAGGGAGTTTCATTACTGCCAGACCTCAGACGAACTGCAGCTCATCAGGAAAATGAGACCGTCTGTACAAATTCATACAAATCACATTTCCTTTTGGAATAAGTTAATCCCCCTTAAAAAAACATTTGTAATTATTAAACACAAATTTAATTCTTAACACAAAATAAACTCTCATGGAGAAGAGTTTTATTTGAGAAAGAGTTTTTTTGTCCATCCAACTTACAAAGTAAATGTGTAAAATTAATGCTATTTTGCTGCTTCAGATTATTATGATGAAATACTTTTGTGTTTTTTATTAGTTTCTATTAAATTCAGACTGTGGGAGAATTAATATTATTAAATTATTATAATTATGCTTAAAAAAATTCAGTTTTTTAAAAATATTTATTCAGGAAAAGTAAAATTTACAATTCATATCTATTGATCTCTTTTTTCTTCTAATAAATAAACTATACATGAGGGATGATCTATATATAGCATTTTTGTGTAATACATATATAATGTATGCACAAATATATGTGTGTGTGTGTGTGTGTGTGTGTGTAGTAGACAGGCAGATATTTTCTTCAATATAAATGTTGTATACGTTTGAACTAGAATTAGAAAACAATGTCAGGATCTCCACAAAGTTTTTGTTTATTATTACTTTTGTCAATTTTTACTTATTTCAGTGACATCAAATTTGTTACATGTATTTTATTTTATTTTATTTTATTTTTACAGTTAAAGTAATTTTAGTTTGAGAAACAGTTTAATTGTAGTCCTAATTTAGTTTACATTACGATAGAAACCTGACACACTCTGAATTTATATTGTATGTCAAAGACAAAGAAGAAACACTTCTAAACATGAGGAATTTAACATCCAAATATTTACTTTAACCATTTTGATGTAGTGTAAAACCTCCTTCAACTTCTTGAATTCTGATTCAGAACTTTACTTTATATGTTTTCTTGTTTCTTAACTTATCAAACTTGTAAAATCTGCTTTGTGACTAATCATCCTGCTCTTGCATTACATTTGTTCTCTCTAAAAAAAAAGAAGTCATTTTCTCTTAAATGAAGCTCACAAGGGGCCGATCACAAGACAGAGTAGCATGTGTGTGTCGCGCTCTCTTCCCTTTCCTGTGTCGTTGTTCTGTGTGTGTGTGTCTGCTGACAGTACAGTGACGGATGCCCCTCTTGCCCTGTGCTTGATGCCTTTAGTTAGGGGCCTCCTGTATTCAAAAACAAATAAGCTGCCACATAAAAATCATCCCTCATTTCTTCTCAAGTCACTCAGTGACACACACCAAGCTCGTTTCAAACGAATGCCATTCTCTTTGTATTGTATTTTCCATGCGTATATTGCACACACACAAACACACACACAGGCACGCACCAGAGGCTAACATCTGCAAGGGATTTGTTCAGTGAAATGATAGTCAATAATAAATAACGTGAACATTTGAAACTCATTTCAGTCCTCCTCCTTGTGACCCAAAACCAGGTTGAAGGAAAGTGTGTATGTGTGTGTGTGTGTGGAGGAAAGAAGATCTTGCACACACACATTTACACTGCATCAGCGTATCACTCTTACATGGCTGCAATATGACAGACCTACAGGTGTACCTGCTTACGGTGTCAGCCTCACCTCAGTGTCCCCTCACTCACCCCTCATCATTTCCCCTCAGAGAACAAAAGCAACATTCAATCAAATCTCACCTGCTCATATAGACGCTTTAATTGGTTTAGTTAATGAGAGCCAGTTGAAAAGTCGGTGTGGTTTGGTATGTGACCAGCAGGGGAAGCTGTGGCTCATCCTTTAGGTTTCTTCCAGTTGCGCTCCATAACACAAAACCAGCTTATGTTGCTGGTCAGAGGTCAGCAGACAGCCTGAGAAGCTCCAGGCATTCCAGTTGAGCTGATTCTGAATTTAACAGACAAAAACCCGATGAAGGTGTGTGTGTGTGTGTGTGTGAGGTACACTAATGGAGGATGTGACTCTTCTTCTGTCCGCCTTCTACCATACCCTCTGACCTCCAACTCCTCCTCCTCCTCTTCTTTATTTTAAACAGGGCCTGTTGCATATTTCTCGGTTGTCATGACAGCAAGGTTTGTTTGAGACCTTGACAAGATCATCTGTTATGTCACCTGACCTCACTCTGAACCCACTCATACAATTGTGGTGTGATGTCATTCTAAACAAGACCACCTTTTAATGTGTTTGCAGTGTTAGCGTGTGTGTGTCACTCAGTTTTGTGGGCGTGTGTTGAACTTATGTGCGATATTTGTGTCCCATGGAGGAATTTGGAGACGTAGAAAAGTGTGTGTCCAGTTTGATGTAGGTGAGGTTGGGGTGAAAGGAGAGGAGAAGCAAGAAGAGGTAGCATGTGACATGTATGTCAGCGAGGGGTGAAAGAAGGGGGGAATGAATATGACCCTGTCACACACTTCCCCACTTTAACACACTCACACACACACAAACACTGGTAAAAGCACACACCTTCACATCTGGTTTGGTCATCGGTCCACCTCTCAGTGGACGTACCCCTCCTCCAACTCACACACATTAATTCCCCCTGTAGTGCTGCTCCTCACCCCCTTTTCACTGGCAGAGTAAACCCACCATGCGAGAATGATGAATGGGCCATTCTGCACCGGAAGCACACGTTGGAAACCTCCCCTGCCACCGTGGCCCTCCTTCATACACACACACACACACACACCTGTGCATACACATGCTTCCCTCCCTTGATTTCTCCCACCCTCTTCAGTCTGTTATCCTCTCCCTCTTTTCTCCCCCGCTGACCTCACAGGCCTCCTTCCTTCCTGGTCGCCACATCTACTCTCTCTCTCTACACACACACACACACACACACACACGATGTAAGACAGGGTATAAAGAGAGCGTCTTGTCGATAGCATTCATTGCTGTACACACATCACACATCTGCAGGTCATGTTTGATGACATTAAATTCACTGCATGTGAAAGTGTGTCAGAGCAGTCACCATAGATTATGTGATCCACCAAGAAAAATCTAATTGTTGCTCTTTTTATTCCTTATTTTAAGTTGTTTATTTTTAATGAAATAGAAAAATGACACACAGTTCATGCAACATTACATCAGTTTAGCATTGCAAATGACATAGTTCATCTGTCTTTTCTTTGGTTACACACAACACGCGTGTCGTTGATCTGCAGGAGTCCCAAATCAGCCAGAGGAAATGTTGAAGCTCCAGGTGGCCCTCAACCAATTAAATAAAGCATCACTGTGCTACTTTTTGAAATGCACACACACTTAAATGAAACCCTCTAGCTGCAGATAACCACCAAAAAAAAAAAACAGGCTAATGTTGGATGGAGAAGAAGAAACAAGTTTCATTTGCTGTCGAAACATTTGTAGTGGAATTAAACATATGGATGCCACAGGCAAAGTGAAGACTGGAATATATTAGAGCTGCACAATGTTACACTAACCCTCCAGTATCTTACACAGCTCTAAGAGATTAATGGAATAAAGAGGAGAGAGAAAAGGGGGGAAAGAAAAGGAGTGAGTGAATGTTCCTCCTCTTTCTCAGGCCACTGCAGAAATCAATATTGTGCCGTGATACACAGCTCACGCTTCTGGCCACAGATTTACTTTCAGATATACTTATCAAAAGCTAAATATTAGGTGTGCTGCACTGCAGTCTGACTTCAAAGTTAATCAGACATATCTGTCTGAAATTGTAGTATTTGATTTGTTTATGAATCCATTCATTTGACTCTTCGTATTTCTTCATAATGAACCCAAACTGACATCGTCTCTGGAGCTTTAACACACACTGCTGCCGTGTGTAAGTGAGATGTCACTCTCCGCTTTCTGCAGGATATAACACACTCCTGTTCCAACATGTTGGGTACAAAAATGTTAACATGCCTACATCTGTTGAAATTATAATAAAAAAGATCAAATAAATAAATAATAAAAGAAAAAGCTAATCATTTTGAAAAGCCAAATGTGCTGGAGTCATTTTTCTGCTCAATAAAATTAATGTGTTTCAGCATGGCAATGTAATTTCAACAAGACAAATTAGTGGGAGAGAAAAAGAATGCGCAAATACATTCGCAAATGAATAGCGGGCTTGTTGTTTTATGCCCTCAGTGAGGAGAATTGAACTATGCGTTGCATGTCTCTGGGGGAATAAAGCCTGATGGGAGGAGCAGCTCACCAGCCACGTCTCGAAGTTTGCATGAATATGGATCAGCTGAAAAGACGCAGGACTGCTTGTAGAAAGAGAAAAAGACTTTCTGTTGATGTTACCAAAAATACACCATCATGGTTTCCACTTTCACCCAGAAGTGTACATCAGTGTGAAACCACTGAGTGATATTTGTTATGAATGAGTCATAAAAAGAGTGTTGTGCTTTAAATCGTACTGTAATCTCGCTCTCTCTCACACACACACACACACACACACCTCAGATGAATCTGGCTAAGATCTGTCAAACTGAATGTGTGTGTAATTTTATTACTTGCCCACAAATTAAATATGTATCTCACATAAAATATCAAACCTATTCTCATATTTTTGGCTGTTATAAATAGGAACAAACCCATAATGTAAACTTTTATCTGACTGAGTAAATTCATTTATTTAGATTAAAATACAATTTATAACGTTCAGCAGGGATAAGTATTTATTTCTGATTCAGTTAAATTCTCTTAAAATGTTTGTATTAATATGCTCTGATGTGGTGGTTTTATCTGCTTTGAAATTAAAACTAAATATTGAATATAGCTTTTGTTCATCTTGTGTCATAAAGTGCCATGTATAAAGTATTAGAAATCTGTCCTTGATTAAAGACAGAAGCTTCCTGCTCACCACATTTCAATTCTCACAGACATATTTTACAATAAGTAGTATTTTATGATGTTTGGGTAAGTATAAAAAAAACTTTGCTAAGATGACTTATTTTAACACAAACTGACTTATTTTTAAACACCTTGATGGTTAAAAAATATCCACATAAGATCAAGCCTCTTTGCACAGCAGGTAAAATGTCTTTCTTTCTTCTCTTCTTCTCCTTTTTCCTTCTTTTTGGGGGATTTGTAATTACTGTTTGCTTATTTACAGCTGAATCACCTTTAACTATACTAATCTCACACCAGATAGCCACAAAATTCTTCAGCATTGTTCCGATATGTTGTGTTTTTTTATTTTGGCTCTCTCTGCTTAACAATAACAAATCCAGCAGTTTGACCTTAAACACGTGCTTTTACAGACAAACCTGGTTATTTGAGCTGGAATTTCCTAACAAAGCCCCAGACACAGTTGCCCCTCCTACATTAAATTTGGTAAATGTGTGCCTATGCATATTTTACATAACGATTCTGCCTATTATTGCAATTTCAGAGATCCAACAGTGTGAGAAAGACTGGCAATTTATCATTCATTGCCATAAATCGCAGTGGAGACTGCATTTAATTGAGTTTGTATTGTATTTCGTTGCTGGGTGCCTTCTCGCTATATGGGTGGGGTGGTCGGTGTGTTTTCTTGGGCCATGCAGTGAATGTGTGTGTGTGCGCGTGTGTGCGGGGCTGTTGAGAGGGGAGGTGGAAGTGTGTGGAGTGAAAAAAAAGAAGAAAAAAAAGGGGGGGGGGGGGCACCAGTAAACAGCCCCCCCAACCCCATCTTCTCAGCACCGCCTCTGTCTTACAAAACAATCAACTGGTAGAGAGAATGGCCATCTCATGTAAAGTGGAGCAACAACAAGCACATTAAAGAAGAAAAAATAGAAGTGGTACATTTTTATGTAAAACCATTTACCGGTTTGTTTCAATCACAAAGCAGGTAGTTAAAAGCCATTGTGATGTAAATAAAGAAGTTACCTCATTGTATGCACTTATCCAAACCATACTGGATTCTTCTCATCAGCCACACGGCGCAAACCTGACTGGTGCAGACCTCCTCCACTCCTGCACCCTTTGTCTAAATTTGCGTCGTAATGGGTTGTGATGCAGTTGGAGATAGGTCTGTATGGCGTCCATCAGTGTTACAGTGCATGCTGCTAAATCAACTCCTTAACACCCCAGTGGTGTGGTTTGTGACCCGGAGTGGCTGCTAAAAGCACCTCCATGAGCCAGCACAGCCCAGCATGTCCCGCTGCTGCGGTTCAGCGCAGTCCTCGCCCCCATTTTAAAATCCAACCTGCATTTGCATCACATTCAGTCAGCAGCAACGTTGTTATTCCAGATTTGCAGATTGCGCGCACACACACACACACACGCACACACACAGAGCTGTGATATTTGACAAGCTTTTCTTTTACTAAGGTTTTTTCAGGAATATTTGCAAAAGCACAGAGGCAAGAATCTCCAACAGGTAAATAAAAGGTTTAAGTTTTTAAGTAGCATTAAAACAAAAACACAAAAAACACTGATTTGTGAGTTTGCTTTTATTGACTGATACAATATTAGCTCAATACAGATAAAAATACAAAATGCAGCACTAAAAAGAAGTAGGCCTACCACACCTTCACAATCCCAAACAAAATCTATTTTAAAGTAATTAAGCCTACTGACAGTAATTTAATTAAATAATAAATTAAAACCGCAATAATCACTTAACAAAATAAGTAAATAAATAAAGAACTACTTTTTCAGTGCTTGTAAAAATGTGTTATTCTTTAAAAATGCATTTATTTAAAATGTTATTGTTTAACCTTTAAAATTTATTATTATTATTGTTTGCAGTTGGCTAATAATAACAACACTGTATAATAATTAAAATATCTTTTATTTAATATTATTTTATAATCAGAGTGAATTTGCATCAGGACGAGAATGAAATAATAAACAGATAAATAAATCATATTTACTGGTTGTTCTCTCCTTCGCTTGTTGTTGTGAGATATCCTGTAAAACTTTTATCGCTTCATCGTTTTGCGTCCAACCCGCCGCAGTCACCATGAATTAACTTCAGCAACACGTAACGCATCATTCCCTCCAGCAGCTCACACCGCAGCACACTGGTTTTACTGGAAATGTGTGTTTTCCCCCACGGTTTAAAAAAAAACAACAAACAAACAAGAAAATAAAAAAAACAAGAAAACTAATTTAAAGCAGTTTTAAGAGTATTTTAATGAAGAACGCGAAATATTTGCTTTCGTATAAGCTAAAAGAAAAATAGGGACGAAAACTGAATTCGGGTTTTTGCAGCTAAGCATAAACAATACAATAAAAATTCCCAATAACATAATAAGAATAATTAGTTTGAATTATAAAGAGCAACTATTGTGTTTGCTGGGATGATCAAATGTTTTTCAAAGTGAGCTGTGAGTCCTCCAGACTTACATAACAGCCTGTAATTTAGATTGTTCACAAAAACGTGAGATTTCACAGTAAAAAAGAAACGCAACTTTTTCCTATCAAAAATGTTTTTGCGCCAAAAACACAATAAAATTGCGGCTTTTAAAAAGTGTGTAAACAGTTTATGGCGCATGTTTTAAACGCGTTATAATTATCTAATAACTGATCTAGTATCGCATAAATTACATAAAAACGTAATTTTCTTAGGATTTTATGGAATATATTATATTAGGGTTAAAATAAATAAAAATAATTTAAAAGGGATATTTGAACACACACTCTGTCTATCACAGACACACACACGCTCACACACAAAATCGCATAAACACAATTTTTAAACCCTAATGTGAGTTTTTTATATTTAAATATATTTTAACTCAGACTATAAATGCATAATTATTTAGTAAAACCCTCATTAATATTTACTTTAGGGAAACACACCCTAATCTATCACTTTTTTTCACATGATAATGTTTTACCACGCTCAGGCTACTGTAGCTTTTATTTTAATAAAACACATAATTATAATAATAGTTTTTAAATAGCTTGTAAAGTTATATAATACCGTTTTATTTATTTTTAATTAGATGTAATTTGTACAGACTATTTTATAATTACGCAAAACTTTCCGTGTCGGATTATTTCCTAAAGTAAAAAGAAAAATATAATCATAACATCTCTCACCTTTGTGACAAAAATCGTTTGGCCTACTTTAAATGAGACAAAGATAAATAAAATAAAATAAAACGCGTGCTGCATTTCCTTCCAGACTGCTTGCTTTCCTCAGTCCATGCTCCTCTACTTGTGTAACATGAGATGCAGGACTTGCTGCATCTCATATTTAGGAAAAAGCTTTTGAAAATGGCGCCTCAGTAAACGCCTCCCTGTGAGTGAGGACTGGGAGGAAGAGGAGGAGGAGGAGGCGTGCCATGTGTGTCATGTTGCGCACAACGGGGCTGTAGCCTCTGCTCCCGTGTCGATTGTAGTATCAGGATATGAAACCGTCTCCGGTATTTTGCCAGCAGAACTTCGGTCCGCACATAAGCCCACCTCCCCCCCCCAGTCTCCTCCACAGTGCATCGATGCAACCATCAGGAGACACGCACCGTGAGAAGATAAAAACAAATCTCCCTCGTCTTGCAACCGTTGGCTTTCCAAGCCTTCCCCATCCCCCCTTCTCCAGTTTCCTCGCTTCTTTTGCCATTTTTACCGACAAAATAATGGCCCCGGCATCGCACGCGGAGTCTCCTGGTCGTTCTCTCGTGTCCTTTTAGCTCCGTGATCGATTCAGCGTAAAAGAGAGAAAAATAAGAAGAAGCCGCAGCATCTTCCTGCTGCTGCCCCCGCGCGCAGGCAGGCTGCCCGTGTAAGCGCGCAGTCTAGCCAGCAGCTCAGGCTTCCAGGGGAGAGCTGTGGAAAGGGGATCTCTCTCTCTCTCTCCCTCTCTCTCTCTCTCTCCCTCCTTTCCCTTCCTTCCCTCAACGTCGAAACGGCAGCGAGGGAGAAGAAAGGAGGGGGAGGGGAAGGCCCACGCTGATAGCTGGAGGGAGCCCCAGTGTGTTTTCGGTGTGTGCGCGCAGTTTACGCGCAGGCTTTAGACTCGTTGCTAGGAAATCCTTTCTGTGTGAGGGAGGACCTACAAGCAGGATGAGGAGGCAGCTGCAGTTTAAACATCCTCAGCATAATTATATCAACTTTTAATCTCTTTCAAGTGTTTTTTTTCTTCCCTGTTTTCAATATAAGATATGGATTTGTGCGCATGTTAGTGCAGCCGTGGTGTACATCGGTTCATGCGTTCCGCTGCGTGTTAGCAATCTCACACACACACATACACACTGACTGGTGGAAGGAAATAAGCTTTCTCCATAGTAAAGGAATTGATTCAGTTTTATAAGTGTGTGTTTGTGGGGGTAGTGGTGGTATTTTCAGATAAATCACTCCAGGCTTGCAAAACAGTCAGTCCTCACCTATGTAAACGCACCCCTGAGGGCAACAGATTTATCTGCAAGAAGACTTTCAACACACACACACACACACGCACACACCTCCCCCTCTTCACTTCCCTCCCTCTGTTACCCCCTTCCCCTCAGCATGGAGATGGATGGCTCACGTCCCTTTTGTCTAGATGCAAATGGACTTTAACCCCAAATTAATGGATAACTCCCCAGAAAGGCCTAATAATACCCCGCTCACATGATGTACACGCACACGCTGACTGGCAGCCACAGACCTCCTTATACACGTTGAGAATGTGTGTAAAACATTTGCACTATATGCATCAGGTTTATGTTTCAGAGGAGGCTGCAGAAGAAAAAAGGAGTGTGTTGCATTTGTGCATTAATGTGTGTCTGTTTTTATTTTATTTTATGATTTTAAAGCAAGGCGACCCTTCCAGAGGATTTCAGAAACTACACAACTCTGAGCAACTCCTCTCCACAGCAGGGAAATGTCTGCGGACCTCTTTTCTCATACCGACCCTGCTTTACAGCCTCTCTAATGCAGAAATATCACATTGTTGTAATTCTATTTTCATTTTATGTGCTGACATTTGAACTTTCAGGACCGTTATATCCTGCGCCAAATGCGCAAGATGATGACAGACGTTAGGGGTTTCACATGGAGCTGTGTGCTGCAATAGGGGTGTGCAGATATGATCCCCCCATTAGCTGCGGCGCCATGCTGCTCCGCAACATTACCACGGCACTAAAAATTTATTTTAGTAGCCCGCTCACTCAGGTTGATCAGGAAAAGGACTAAGTGAGCGCATGTGCGAGCACTTGTGATAGTCGTCCAAAAAATAAAAAAAAAGACCAATACTTATTTAGATAAATAAAGTAATACATAATAAAAACTTGCAAAATTATGTATGAGTCATAAAGACATTATTTTTTATTTTTGTTGAATAGAAAACGTAAAAAACAAACAATTCTGGACAAATTAAAGCAGTTTGCTTAAGTAGAGGGGAAAAACCTGTCAACAGGTGCAGAAACCTGACTGAGAGTCACAGAAAACACCAGATTTCTTTAAAGAATTGTTCTAGAAAACATTAGTCAATGAGTGATATAACTATATTATTTTATTATACTTGTTTGCTTATTTTATTGAAATATTTGTGAACAAAAATTTGAAAACTATTTTATTTTTAATTGACAGCTGTTTTTTCTCTACTTTAAAGATGGATGGATATATATGGATATATA
>JBAMHV010000023.1:13595156-13623088 GCA_037177535.1 Pseudomugil gertrudae
TATATTGCTCTAAATTTTTCATATGGGATCATTTATGTTCAAAGCTACACAAGTAACATCTATTAAGCCAGAATAAAAAAAGATCTAGAAGTAATTTAGTTTCCATCCAAAAGCAACCAAGTTTTCATGTCAAGTTTTCTCCCGTCATTGTAATACATTTGAGATAGCTGAGGAACAACAGCTCAAACCTTTTCCAAGTGGCCTTAATGCTAATAAGACCTGGCAGACAAATAATGAAGATCCCTTCCAGGTGAAAAACATCAGCTGTGACAGCTTCTATTAGTCTTTAAATACTGGCTGCATGTCAGTTACACACTTCAATCTTCTATTTCTACTAATTCAGATAAGAATTGAGATTTAAAAAAATGTATCTTTGAACTTTTTCCAAGTGTCTAAGCAAAAACAAGAGCAACACCATAGAATATGCATTAAATATTGCAATAAATAAAAAAACAAGTTGTTTTTTCTTTCAAATGACCATAACTCGGCTGAAATTATCCCAAACCCCGGTCCTGAGAACCACTGTTCTGCAGGTTTTAGTTGTTTCCCTGCTGCAACACACCTGGTTCAATTTTAATCCATAGCTGACGAGCTCTGCACAAGTTTGATATTGAGCTTAATTTGTTGTCCAATAAGTGTTTTGGAGCAGAGAGACACAGAAAGTTTTGAAGACAGTCGAGCAAGCTTCTCCCTGTCCAGTTTTCACGACCACTGTCCAAAAAAATTATTTTTAGTTTCATGGGAGGGTCTAGTTTACGACACATTTAAACTATATGTTACAACCAGACACGGGGACTCTGGGAGTCACATTTCTAGTGACTTTCAATCGACTCTGACTTGCAATTTGATACTCATGAGCAGTCTTTTAATTTCAATGTTTTTTTTTTTCCATGATCTTGTCGGGTCGCCTGTCTGCAGTCTTTGTTGTGTGCTGTCATTTCCCCCAGTAACATCACACACTCCTGCATGCACAATCACAATCCAGCATCAAATCTGATTTGAAAACTTTGTGTGGCAGGAACATTGTAATAACACAGCTGATATTGACAGAAGTTGCACTTGCAGCAGTGAAACATCTTGACTACGTAACACAATGTTGAACATTTACATGCTCTCAAGAATCAAATCAAAGATGGGATGTGCTTGAACTTTTTTCCGATGACAGGGCTGGTTTATTCCTATTGTCCATTCCTGATGACGCACATATTCCGCCTGGTCTTCTGCCTCCCGTTTCGCTAGCTTCCTTCTCCTCAGCTGCTGAAAAAGTGAAATAATACAATCATGTCGAGCCGGTTCTTCAACAATATAATCAAAATCAAAGCGAGAACAGGCAAGTTTGTTTTATTTCCAGTAGATGTAGGTGTCATGTCTGTCCAATCAGATCCCTTCCCAGCACATTGATCTAAAGCGTAAATAAGCAAAGGCGAATCAACATGTTTTCCATGTAAACCTGAAGGAGAATACTTTAATTCTGAATGATTTCATTCTAAATAATTCATTCCTAATTATACAGCATGGAACATCTCTTCCACTGTACTGACAATCATTGTCACCTTAGTACACCTTCCTCTGCTTCACAACACCTGATTTAATGTGCAATGAGCAATCTAACCCTCTCTCTGTGTCATTTAGGTGCTTCGTTCATGGGCTCCTTCCTCGCCAGGAGTCTGGGGTCCCCACCGTCTCACCCTCCTCACCCCTCTGGACCTGCTGCCTCCCCTTCCTCCCCTTCCTACAGGGCTGGGCCCCATTCAAGCGCTTCCCCTATCTGGTTTCACCATTCACATGAAGGTTAGACACATGCAGTACACACACACACGCACATGCACACACAAGCATGCAGGAAGCAGCTAGGGTCTCTGGCTAATCCCGGGTCTTGGTTTGGGATTAGATTGAGATGGAGCCATTAAGTGGTTTAACCAACACTGAGCTGAGGCCAAACATGTGCAGCAGCGATGCCTCGGATGACGCTACTTATAGCAACACACGTACAGGTCTCATCTCGTGCATTTGTCATTAGGCTTGTGGTTTTACATTTGTGGTTGTTTTATAGTGCAACGTTTGAGCACCATGAAACAGATTATAGAGATGACAACTGACACCCCCCTCCCCACTTTTGTTTCCTCCAGTGAATAAATAAGCACACAAGTGAACACACACCTAGAGACCAATAGTGCTTCAAATAACATTGCTCTATTTTTCTATATTTCCAACCCATAGTCTTTCAGTACCCCCCTCTAAAACTCACCCCCATTTCCACCTTCCACCTTCCCTCCTCCTCTGACCGCAGCCCCACCCTCAGGGCCCCCTCTGGGCTAACCGACCTCCAACGGCCCCCTTCCTGATCTGACAACACACACACTGAAAAAAAAAAAAAAACAAGCGCATCCACATGCATCATGTCCTCTGTCAACTGTTAACCGTTTGTGGTGAAAGCCAGGCCTGACATAGTTATCTGTCCCTTTCAGGTATTTCGGTGTGAGTTTTGTGTGTGTGTGTGTGTGTGTCTGTAGCGGGTGATGGGTCTAAACAGATAACTTCTGAGGAGGCCTCAACAATAACACAGTTTCCATCACAGACTGCATTTTTCAACCAACTGAAAATGAGCTGAATGGGAATTTTTACCCACATCGTTTGTTTCTGAGTAAACACAAACAACCAACGACGTTCCAATAAAGTCTTTTATCTGTTTGACTGAACGAGTCAGCTTTCAGCACCATTGTAAAGGCAACTCTCCCACTGACCAACATCTTTTGAGTTGCATTTTTTACTTGATTATTTTCACACCGTAGCTGGAAAGGAGAAATACAATCAATAACAAAAATAATGAAAGCGCTCCATTCAGGTGAATCAGTCTGTGCGTCCTACTGTTATGCATGCAGAGACACTTGAATTAAACTGGCCTGTTATTGATTACCCCTGCTTACCTGCCATGATAAGTTAAAATGCTGCCATGAAAAGTGACTCCTCTTATTTGTTTTACTTGTGACACCGCTAACTGGTACAAACTATGACAAATTCACACATTTAAATTGACCACAATAATGTTTGCACTAAAAAAAAAAGCAGTGGAGGAATGCTACTTTGCATATCACTTTCCCTTTGGACAATAATAATAAAAATGGATACTTTGTAACAGGCAGTTAATGGGTCAAGCCCCATAACCTTAATTTTTAATGGCTTTTTACCCAAACTGTAAGAAAAAATATAAGTGGTGTGGGGGATGTTGTTCATTTCTCTTCTATATATTAAAATGAGTTAAATCCTGGCAGCGATAACATGTACACACACCTAAATCTGCTTGTTCCAAATACATTGTTTCTTTTTAAACAGTCTGCACATACAGTATGACCACTGCATCACATTTCTGATTCACCTGGCTCAGTCTCATAAGACATGTTTTATTTTTTACATAAAAATGTCTTGTTACGCTACTTGAAACGATCCTGGAAATTACGGTAATGTGATCTGGAGTGGCCATCATAATCTCAGATTTACAGAAAGAGTTGCAGGTACGACTCCGATCTGAGGGCAGGAGAAACAAAGTTAAAAAAAAAAAAAAAGGAGCAAGAAAGTGTGTGCGTGTGCTGATCAGACATATTTGTGTGGCTTCGCTTTGATGTTGACACACACACTCACACACACGTACACACACACACTCTCACACACACACTACAAATGATTGTTTTTAAGAATTCATGCTAGGGAGCTCCAGTAGGCAGCTTGCCAGCTGGCCGCTGTCCAGACAGTGGAGAGGAGCCAGCACAGAGAGAAGAAACCTGCCTGATACACACACACACACACACACAGATATTACCTCACACACAAAAACCTTCCACACTTTCACTCTCTTACACACACTGATGCAGACACTTAGCCTCTCCTCCATACCTGTCCTTATTTTGTCTCCTGCTCATGTGCTTTTCCTCATCTCCTTACCTTCTTTTCTCCTGTCCTCTCATCTCTACCATCTCAAAGCTCTCTACTTCCCTTTCAATTCCTCCTTCATCTTCCATTCCCCATCACAAGCATGCACATTCTCCTCTCCAGCAGCACCAGACTGGAGGCTTTTTATATTGACAGCCCTGCTCTTTTGGAGTCTTTTCTTTTTCTTCTGTCTCCACATTTATTCAATCTCTAACTCCTTCATCCATTCATTCACTTCTTCTATCCTCCACTCCCTTATTTTATCTTCCTCTCCATCTGTTTGTCACTATGCTCCTTCTTGCTGTCTTTGTTCCCCTCTTTCTATTCTTCTCATCTCCCCTCCCCTCTTCCCTTCCTCTCGAGCTTTATCACTCATCATTACCCAGTGGGATTGGCTTTAGATGGCCGATAGAGGCTTTTGGCTAATTGTTACCATTTAGATTCACTGATTGTTAACCAGTCAAAGTAATCACACACACATAAACACTGTACACATTCATGCATTTATATTGCAGCAAGAACACACAGATCCCCACCTCCGCCCTTACACATATTCACTCCCTGCACACACACACACACACACACAGACACTCTCGTGCAAGAAGCAGTGAGGGGGTGTTGGTGGTTTTTGCTGTGTTCCTGTGGAATGCGTAGGATGGGTTTTTATGGAGTGCTGTTTACTTTGGCCACTACCGTTAAACTTTTAACGGCTGCCAATTAACAGCCCGGCAAGGACACTCTGTGGGGCATGAAAACACACACTTGCACACAAATATGCACACATGGTCCAAGCCTTTTCGTTTCATGATGTGCATCTCCTGTGTAACGTGCATGCTAATATATGACCCTATGCGTTTTGTGGGTTCATCCAGTCGACACAACCGCAAAGACTTCCTCTGTCCAACCATGCAGTTCAACGCCCTTGAAGATGAGGAACAGGCTAAAACGACCATTTACCTCCCAGTGACCTCCTGGGAAGAGTCAGTCTGTGTGTCTTTTAAGGGGCTGTGATGCTTCATACTATTTGTCTTGGGTTGGAGAAAAATGTGTTTAGTAGAAGAACAAATTCCATCCCGTTACATGCTGCAAACACTTGGCAGTAGCTGTCGGCTGTGGTTTTTGTCACCACTTTGTCCACTGTAAATAATGTCAACTCATCTGCCATGTTTGTGCAAAAGTGCATTTATGGCAAAACTAGTGCTAGCTGGCTGTAGTTTTTCTGTGTTTCCCAAAGTGGTCCCATTTCATGATAGATTGTTGAGATAAACTGTTTGTTTAGGGGGCTGCTGAATGTCAACATCGGACAGAAACATCAATTCTCTTTCATTCTGCCTCCCACTGACAGGGTACCCTAGCTATTCAGGAAGTCTTGCTTCTCCTTTTCTCCCCATGAGTCCCCTGGATCACCATAGCAACAGTCTCTATGGACAGCATCGCTTCTATGAAACTCAAAAAGGTAGGTGTTAGAGTGCGTGTAAATGGTATGAGAAGAAAAATTTAGCTTTTTACATACACTACCTTAATCAATCGCCTGCTCAGCATCACCACTTGAGTAACAACAGCTGGCAACTAACAGTCGAGTTATTTAAGTTGGTAATTTCTCATTTCATTTTTGCAATGTCACCATATACCACATTTTAATGATCTTTTAATGAAAGTACAACAGCTGTGTTGCAGAATATTAGTAGAAATTCTCACCTCCTGACATTTTACTTCTTTCTCTGTAGATCATTTCTACCTGAGAGGCCTTCCTCCTCAGCCCTCGCTGCTCTCTACCAATCACGGCCTTCCACCGCTGTCCAGGACTGCCCCAGGCCACCCACTCGGCTCCTGCAGCCGAGAGACGGATAGTGGGGGAGGAGGTGGGAAGAGCACCAAGGATGTGGGTGATAAAGGAGTTTTGTCAAAAGAGAAGGAACGATCAGGAAGCAAGGAGCGGCACCAGGAGAGCAAAGATAAACAGCAACTTCATTATCACCATTCTCATCAGACGAACCCTGCTACTACTCCATCAGGCCTTCACCACCAAGCTTACCCCCACCCTCACCATGCCCTTCTTCCTCACCTTGCGCTTCAGGGCCGGGAGGAAAACCACCGACACTCTATGGAGCGACATAAGGATTACAGAGACAGTGACTTAGGCAATCAGGGAGTGAAACATATGAGTGCCTGTAAACTATCTGGTGGCCTGGGGGGAGAGGCTGGCTGTGGAGGTAAAGGAGGAGCACTAAGCAGCTGCAGTGGTGGGGTGAGCCGACCTCCATCTGGAGGTAGCAGACAGAGCTCAAAAGATAGTCCCATAAATGGGGAAATGAGGATCAGTGAATCTTCAACTTCTTCACCTGAATGTATGAGACGTAGAGCAACTGCAGCTGCAATCTTGCCCCCTCCCACCCATCACTCCGTGGCTTCTTATTCCATGCCCCCACCTCCTGCACCACCACCTCCTCCTCACGCCCTGCACATGGGCTCTACAGTAACTGGAGGATGGCTACACCACACACATCACCATCCACATCCAGAGTTTTACTGCACTCCACCCCCACTGACATTCACACCCTCTATAGATCCAGCATCAACCACTGTGGGGTCCAGCAGGGACGGAAAGGTAATTGGCCCAACATATGTGCCTTCAGCTGGGCCGCAGGCAGACTTGGTGGCCCTTGACTGCCATGGAGCTGGAGGAGCTGGAAGAAAAACAGATGATAGGAGTGGAGAGGGATCTTGTCAAAGTTCTTCTCATCACCACAGCCGCCTAACTAGCTGCCAGAAGAAGGACAAAGCTCAAGCACACCAACAGCAGATAGGATATGACAAAGCTGACAAACCTCCTGATTGGAACCAGCAGAAGCCTTGCTCCAACATGAGCTCTCCACCTGAATTACGGTCTTGCAGCATGGAAACATCCTCATCCTTTAGGGATGTTGAAGTTGTGGACGAGGTTTATCGTCCCTCGCTCCCTTCAGATACCCAGGAGACACATTGTGGTGCTGGACAAGCTACAGTGAAAAATGGTCTTAATACTGGCACACCCCCCTTCAGGGACTGTTCTCTATCAGGTCCTGATGGAAAGGTGGGGTTGGGGCAAACAGCTCAGAGGGAAGGGCAAAAAGTTGCAAGAATACGTCACCAGCAGAACAGTAACCAGGCAGCAAGTGCAGAGGACAGGAGAAGAGATGGAAATCAAACGGCAGCATCATGGGGGCCTCGACAGCAAGAAGAACTGAGAAAGGGCAGTCATCAAGCTGGTAAGGGGGCCCATCTTCAGCAGCCTCCTCCGCTATCCCGTTCCTCATCACGCACTACTGATAATGATAGTAGTGCCATGAAGTATCTTATCAACTACAGCTCCCAGCAGCCTTTGATGCTGCCACAGCGGAGCCCCTTTGGAGGTCTAGGTTGTCTCAACAAGGGAGGAGAAAGATCAGAAAAGGGGGACAAAGGAGGAGCTAAAAACAACTCCTCACAGCAAGACCTTCCCAAACAGTCTCTCCCTCCTCGCCGGGGTTCGATTAACGAAGGAGAAAGAAACGACAGAGGTGTGAAGGAGGCAGGGGACGTTGGAGAAGGGGAGGTCCGACAGCCTCCTGTGGGTATCGCTGTAGCAGTAGCCAGGCCACCCCATCGCTCTCCGGACAGCACACCTGGGCACAGCAGGCAGGGCAGGGTGGTACCCGGCATAAAAGGTGAGACATAATGTACTTATTGTTCACTGTTCATTACTGTTTTGTCCTTTTTTTTAAATCTGCCATAGAGTCGTAAAGCTTACCAGGTCTGGTGGTTACAGATGCAATTACTTGCAAAAATAAACACAACATGAAATTTCATGTAATTCGGGAAATGTTAGCATCTTCGTCATGTTGTATTTGTGGTTCAGGAGTGTCGCGTCCTGTGTACCCTCTTGGCCGGGAGGCAGAGGAGAGGAAGAGAATGACAGAAGACCAGATCAGTCTTCATCACCTTGACAGAGACAGAGAAATGATCATTAGGTAAAGACACAAACACGAGCACCTACACGTGTGCTTTGCAGTAGCATCTATTTGGTTTTACTCTCATCTGATAAGCTGCTATTCTTTTATTCTCTTTGCTTTTTTCTCCCACTCTGTGGCTCTGCTTCACTTTTCTTTCAGCCCTTTACTCCATTTACTCCTCTCACCCTTTGATGTGTTTTTTTTTGTACCTTCTCACTCTCTTGCTTCCCATCTCTCTTTTCCCCTAAGATGAGGCATGGTGCATTAATGTTACAGGGACTAACACAGATGTCTCTGAAGTATCAGGCTTATTATGTAGTCATATTAAGGGAAGAAAACATATAATGAGAACTCATAGACCAGGCACAAGATGATGGCGGTTCCTGTTGCCCTCATATTTCCTTTTCTTGATGATTATAATGGTAGTAGTGGTAATGAAGATGACATGGATGAAGATAATAATGATAATGATGGTGATGATGAGAATAAGAGGGATTATCACCATAATGACAAAGTTCACCTCATCTATGCCATGGCAGGGAAAACAAGGACTGTGTGGAGTTTGCTAGGATCCACCCCTCTAGTAGTTGCCATGGTGATCTGACCTCTCACCTCCTGGTCCCTGGAGGAACAAGCCAGTTAGGGGCGGACCCCGCAACACATCCTCATTCGTCTCATCACCACTGGATGCAGAGGACAGGAAGTCCCTCCCTCTGGATGGGACATTCATACAGTGAGTTTAATAAAAAGCAATCGTTGCTGTTCTCAGTGAAGGATATTTTAGTATTGATATTTTTTCATACTGATCAATGTTTTTGCCTTCTTTTTTTAAAAAAAAGTACATATATGTGGTTAATTCAGCTGTATGCCGTGTGTGTGTGTGTTTATTTCAGGTCTGAGTCATATGGGAATGAGTCCTGGCTTCCCACCAGGTCTGGCTAACCCTTTGCAGCCTGTCTTGGGGTCACTTACTCAAGACCCTAGCTCCCCCCTTGTGGTTCTTCCGACAGAAGCTGGGCCTCATCATCACCTTGGTACAAAAAGCATCCTCTTACAGGAATAATGGGATGGATAGACACAGCATAATCTACATTTATTATTGTTTACTAATACTTGGAGCCCCACTGTCCCTGTTTTTTCCCATTTGTACCATGAAAGCTGCTGCAGTTTCACTCCTAGAGTTTTAGTATCATTGGCTAATCATAATATAATGCTCAACTAAGTCCCTCTGTCAGTGGGATGATGTTTTATAGCTTCATTAATGAAAGCAGCCATTCCATTGCTCCCCTCTGCATGTGCCAAGCATTATGCAAACCATTTGAACTGGTGTTTCATCTCAGTTTTTTTACTGGACTTTATGTGTTCGTTGTCTGTGTGTGTCTATATATAAAGTATGTTTATGTCTGAAACAATGTATGTTAAAGGTTTTGTTGGACATCTTAGCAACTGCTAGAGAGAGGGAGAGAAAGAATTTGTTTCTGCATGTGTGTGTGTGTGGTGTATGGTGTGTGGTGTGTGTGTCAACGCTGCTATGCAAACAGGCTGTGAAATTTAATTATCTCCCACCTCCCTTGACGCGCTCTGTGAGAGTTCCTGCAGAGAGGGGAAGTGCATCCACTGAACCCTTCCCCTGGGAAACATTAGCCCACTCAGGCTAATCTCACAGAACAAAGGTTCCCAGCGACAAGGCAGCCAAGAAGGAGATGTGTGTGTGTGTGTGGGTTTGAGAGTGTGTGGATGTAAGTGTATGAGTATATTTGAATTTGTATGCGAGTCATAGACTAACACGTGTTTCCCTGTTCAGAAAAACACAACTTTTAGAAAATAAAGTTAAACCAGCTGGTTGGGATTAACTGTGATGCATCTTTATGTTTTTATTTTGATGTTTTTTAATGAAATGTATTAAAAAATAAACTTTGTACTGACATTTTGCTGCACTATCTTCTTTGTGCATTGTTCACATCAGTCATCTAAATACTCAAAAAGATATAATTGAGCATCTTTATACTTTTTCTCATACTTCCTTTAGAAGTTCTGGAGCCATCAAGTCTATGGCCCCCCATGTATGGAGCCAGAGGCCCTCCCCCCCACCTCCAGCACCATCCAGTCTACTCTCGCTCCCCATTACTGCGGCAGGGTGTGCAGGAGCTGTATGCCTTACAGCAGCAGCGAGCCATGGAGCACATGAACCGGTTACCATTAGGACAAGTAAGACTGACAATGGAAACATTTGTCAAATAATTTCAACATTTTATTGCAAAACTATGAAACAAAGATATTTTCAAACTGAAAACCAGAGTCATGCTGACCATGTAGAAAAGATATCACTTTACAAAGTGTTTGAACTTTTTCTTATCCTCTTGCTTATGTTTTTTTCTTCATTTCCTCTTTCAAAGAGAAAACACGAGGAGCACACAATCACCATAGAAGACTCTCCTAATGAATCCGCTTCTAGGATTCCCTGTTCCTCATCGTCTTCATCTACTGTGTCCTCCCATGCAGCCAAACCTTTCTCTCACACCCCTCCCCCACCAAAGACCCCCACACCATCTCCAGGACTGTGTCCCAGCAGCCGTCAGTCACCGTGCTACCATTCCCCTTCCACATGTCTGCACCCGCCTAATCCTCTGACCGCTGCACCTAGTCCGGCTGCGGCAGCTCCACGATCCCCGGCACTCAGTCCTGCACCCTCACACATCTCTAAAGGGCTAGAGCGGGGCAGCGACAGAGGAGAAGGGCAACCACCTCAGGACTACCCACAATCCTTGGAGCCAGGTATGTGTGTGGAGAATTCTGGAGGCTTTTAAATGAACTCAATGTCTGTATTGAAAGAACTGTAGCAGCAGGTTGAAGTGTCTGATAACAAAAAAATATAAAGACAGCAGGCAGGGCAGAGAGATGGATAGATATAATGTGAGAGAAAGAAAGGGGGGCAGTGAGATGGAGGTTGCTGTAAAAATATGGCACAGGTCTTTGAAGCGTGGTATTCTTTTGATTTTTCAGAAATGGTTAGAAGCAGGGCTGATCCCCTACTACTCTGTGTCCTTGAGTGTATGTGTGCATTTTTTCTGTGCAAGCTAAAGAGGGACAGGGCAGCCATTAAGGTCAGAGAAAGCATATGGGCACTCTTTATGTGTATGTGTGTGACCTGTCAGATTGCATATGTGTGTCGCAAAAAGGAAGGTCAGTGGTATCTTAAGACAGAGCCTACTTATCCTTCAGTGGTCCTTGGAAAGAACAGGCGGAAGAATACACATTCATCTGGCTGTGTTGTCAGGGGGTGGAGGGATATCATCAATAATAAGAGAGCAGGGGTGACAGAGCTGCTGCTGCAATCATAGGAAAACAGTGGGGCGTCATCAATATCCCACATAGATCTATATCCTCACACTTCTACTAGCAGAGGTTCATGCACATACACATGCATAGACACGCACACACAATACAAAATGTACACCTCTGTACTCAAAAACAGTGTTTTCTGCACCTCACTATGAAAGTATTGCTTCATGCTCTCTCTGTCTGAAAAGAATGTCAATGGATTTGAGACACAAGAAAAAAAACTTTATTTTCCATTATCTGACCATCATACATTGTCTATTATATGTCAGAATCTGACTTTTGCTTTCTCCTCTTCCGACCAGATTTGCCACCTGTTTATACCTTTTCTCCGATCGCCATGGGTTACAAAGCCAGGCCCTCACTTCCTGAAGCGCGACTGGCTGAACAACCTATGGTGGAGGAAGAGCCAGCCGAACCTGAATCCAAGTCCCTCCGACACCCACGTCATATTCAGCCCCTCACTGGAGTGGAAAACACGAGGAAAGAAGAGAATGAGGAAGACTTTGAAGTGGTGGAATCCCAGAATAGAGTTACAGAGGAGGCAAGGAAGGAAACAAAAGGATGTGCCATCTCAGAGTCCCAAAGCAAGATTTCTGGATTACCGCCATGCCCTTTCCCGGCTCCAGTCCCAGATCAAGCCTGCCCAGCAGGCGGAACCCTAAATGTGGATATCTCTCGAGGTTGCTTGAGCCAGAAAACAGGCCTGGAGGAATCCCAACTATCCAAAGAAGAGATGGATGATGAGGAGCATGAAAAAGGTGGTATGGTGGAGGACACAGGGCAGAAAATGGAGCATGAGCCAGCTGAATGTTCTTTCTCTGTGCTTGTGGAACCTGAGAGGGGGGAAGGGGAGGAGGATAGTTGCAAACATAGTCCAAACTTTGATATTGTTGAGAATAGGGACAAGCGGGATGGTGGCATAAGTCCAAGCAAAGACCAGATACAACGGACGTATAGTTCTCCTGCTCCTTCCTCATCCAATGACCCAGTCCTCCCTCCCATGATGAGTACAGCTGCTCAGCATCAAGGAGCTTACATGTGGAGTTTGGAGCTCTTAATTGCTGCAGCCCTGTGTGCCACCAGAGATGCCTTGTACCCACCTGTACCTGTTGAACAGTCACCATGTCCTTCATCCCACCATGGAATGGAAATACTGGGGGAGCTGGCTGAGTTGGAAATCAAACAGAGGAGCAGGGACAGCAAAGCAGAAGACACTGAAGGTGAGATTTTTTAAAAAGAAAAGCTGCTTTTTGCTTGTTTGTTTCTTTACAAAAAATGTCTAAATACTTAAAAAATGACATTAAAGAAGAAAGAAAAATGCACATTACTACTTCCTTACTTCCTTTACCTCATCAAACAGGCACACTCACAGAAAACTACAAAAGAAGGGGGTCTGATATGTGTGAAAACCAGATGCTTGTTAACCCCCCCATCACTCTCTCTCTTCCTAAAAAATCCATTAACTGCCCTGCTCCTTTGCTGTGACACTGTCCTTATAGACCATATTTTCCCTGTGGGAAGTGTGCATGTATTGTGTGTTTAGCGTGAACATCGAGATGGACACACAACTAAGCTTAAGACACAAGCCAGGACACACACACACACACACATCCCCTGCCCAGTGTATCCCCCAGGCTCTGGCGTCTTGCTTTGCTAATTAGACCCTTTCCTTTAAAACACTTCTCCTGTAAGCGTTCCTATTTTCTTCTCATCCCTCTGAGAGAAAGTGTTTTTATGTATGCCAGCATCTGCATGTGTATGTTTTGTGCGCAGTGTGCATGTTGGGTGTGTGTGGCTAAACTGTTAAGTAATCCCAGATGAATCCCTGCTCTCCTCCATCAGTCTGTGTGTCTCTCCACCAGGCTGCCTCCTCCCGCCTTTCCTCCTCCCTCTTTGTTATATTTTCACCCTCACCCGCTTCTTTTTCCTGTTTTTCTTTTTCTTTTTTTTATGAAACCAATGTAATCGTGTGTGTAAATCCTGCCTCTGCAAGCCTTGTTGACGGAATTAATAAGTATAAAAATCATAAGTCGCTCAGCTGCTGTTTGTGGACGTGTGTGCAGGAAAGACACTGGGTGTGTGAGTGTGTATTTGTTTACATGTGTGTGTGCACGTGGTTAGCATGTGTAATAGATGTGAAATCAATAAGTCCTGTGGCGGCGTGGAAAACGTTCTCCAAATTGCAGCACATTTATTTAAAACCTGCTCTGGCCTCATCTCAGAGAATATTATTAATACCACTGATGTTTTTTGTCATTGTGAATACGTTTGGGAGATGAAACCGATCCCAGACAGATGCATTTAGGGCGCTTCTTAAAGCAGATGGTTATCTCATCTGTTAACTGGAAATCACAAATACAGATTAAGGAATTAAGATATAATCTCCCTTCTCTTTTAATTAATTAGCATAACTTTTATATAGACACAGAGAATACAGCGGTTTGCATTAAATTTCTCTTTTTTCCTTCGGCTTTTCTTTCTAGTGAGATTTCATCTTAATAAACTTCTTGAATGACTTCTAATGATGCCATATCAGCTGTAATGGTTTTTAATTTTCCTTCACTGTTTTTGTTTCTCCCCTTGAAATCCCCCGTGTCTCCTCTTATTACACCCTTTACCCTCGTTAGAGACATAGTATGGTGTTATTGCTGTGCAGACTTGAGTGTGTAAGTGTGTGTGTGGTATGCAGTGGGCGGAAGGTATGTATTGATTGTGGCCATCCTCCAGAATACTACACTAGGTGTGGTGATGTCAGTGGTGATGTCATCCTGTCAGGGTAATCGGAGTGTGCCATTGGCTCAGAGGGCAGACAGATGAGATGGCATTGACCTCTGCAAACCAGGACAGGACAAAGCCGCATCCCTCAGCTGCTTTCTGCTCTCTCTGTTGCTCTCTGAGAAGTTATCTGTCGTACTAGCATCCGTTTCTCACATTTTCCCGCCAGCGAAAACTCTCTATTTCCTTCCCGCCCTCTCCTCTTTCTTTCATTTCTGCCTCCATATCCCACCTTGTGCACGCAGGTTTTAATAATGTCAGATGTCAGCGAGTAGGTCTTACAGCTCCAGTGAGCAGACCGAGCGATCCGGTGAAACCTCTCCTCTCCTTTCCTCTTCATCTTCTCTCCTCGTCTTCTCCTCGAAGGGGAAATTGGATTCTGTCCATGTTTATAATGAGGAGATGTAGGAGAATAAATAGATAGCTCAATAAACACTTTGCCTCTTATTGCTTCTCCTCCCCTTTACTCCCCACCCCCAGCCCTCCTTCCTTTCACAGCGTTGCGGTTCTCCTCCTCCACCTACTACCACCCGCTGTTCTCGTTTTCTCCGCTTCTACCCCACCCCACATACACTTATGCAGTTTGCCCATGTTTGCGAAGCTCAGCGAAAATGTTGTAGGTGTCTGTGTGTATTCTGAATGTGTGTGTTTTATTTGCATAGGTTAGTGTGTGTGTGTGTGTGTGTGTTCATGTGTGTGGACTCTCATGAATATTCTGTTTCATCTGCTGATGCTGTGACAATGACAGAGTTAATGACAGTGACAGATGTAGACATCCATCCTTCCCCCGCACTCCCCCCTACGAGTGTGTCTGTGTGTACGATTAGGTATGAACACAAGTATACATCAAATAAACTACACAGCTAATATCATAAATATCTCCACTTTCCAAGGGATGGTTTCATCGCTCCCAGAAATAAATCTATTCAGTGCACAACATGTTTTACAGCGCAGTCTCAGCTGCTATGCAACGGACCAATCTAAAGCAAAACAACCTGTCTCCTGTGCAGGTGAGGAAATGCTGACCTTTGACCTCCACAGTCTGGCAACTCTGGCAGCTGCCCGAGCCTTGGAGATGGGAGGAGGAGCTGTGGATGCAGGGGCTGATCAGCAGTGTCCAATCAGGAAGAGGCTTAACCTGCGTAGGAAGTGTGGCTGGACTCCTCGGCACGAGCCGGTGAGGCTTCAGTCAGTATGTGCTTTGTGCACGTATGCAGCCATGCATCTTCCATGCTGAGTCCTCATTTGCTGAAGTGCTGAGCAATGGATGCTGGATCTCTTTTTAAAAAACATTAAATAAATCCCAAACAAAACAGATTTTCTGCCATTTATGCTTTGATTTCATTTAATAGCCTCATCTGAGAGCTTGTTAACTGGTGTCAGACGTGTATGAGAATCAAGCAATTAGTTTTAACATAGTTTAATTATGCGTTTAAAGAAATCCTGTCACTGTGCAGGAAAACAGTAAATGTAATCTTAGTACACATCATAGCCAATAAATCATTGGACATACAGTAAGAGTTTAAATTAACATGGAAACAGGAAACATCATTAGCTAGTTGCTAAAATACTGGCAAACATATAACAAGAAACAACAGAGATAAAAGCAGCAGGTTGAACTAGAATATAGAAAAATGTAAGGGTATTATGAAAAGGTTGTAAAACAGTGCAATGTGTGTGAAATGATGGTCCACATAGCTCCTTATGTATTATTAATAACAAAGTATAACTAATAATGTAGTCTTATAATGTGGTTTAATCCAGCAATCCACAACTATGGCCCTCCAGGTCCACTGTCCTGCAGGTATCGGGTGTTTCTCTGCTGCAACACAAATTCAAAAGAAATTGATCTGTGACGAGCTCTCCACATGTCGGCTACTGGCCCATTAATTTGAGTCAGGAATGAGGCAGCAGGGAAACATCAAAGTCTGCAGAACAGTGGGCCTTAAGGACCCGAGTTGGGGATCCCTGGATAAATGCTACATGAAAAAGTAGGATTTGGCTTGTAAAAAGAAAAAAAACAACTAAGAAAAAATATTTTTAGTTGAGATTTCTAACATTGTGTTTTGGCAAGAAACAATGTCCTCTTAGAAATCTGAAAGAGCCATAAGCCTAGATTGCACAAGATCTTTTAAGAAAAAGACAATGTTGCAGCAACCATGAAGTGTTTGCATACATTGCATTAATATTAAAGGGAACACTTTTGACAAAATGTGTAAATTACAGTTTATGTGCTATTGGTGAAATAAAAGTGTCAGAGTTTGGGCCTTCGGGGCTTAAACAAAAATCATCTGTTTCAGAGAGCAAACATGTAAAAGTCAGCAACAAGTTGGCCAAACACACGCTGCTTACGTATCCAGTGCCTGCTGAAGTGAAGTTTGTGTTCAGCATTTAAATTCTTCTGCTTTGTGTGTGTTTGTGTGACTGTCAGGTGTGCCCTGTGAAGGGCTCCATGGAGACGATGGGAGGAGAAGAGCTGGCCATGCGTGTCCAGCTGGCTGAGTTACAGCGCCGCTACAAAGAGAAACAGAGAGAGCTGGCTAAACTACAGAGGAAACACGACCACCAGTGAGCAGAGACGACGCGCGCACACACACACACACACACACACACACACACACACACACACACACGTACACACACCCACACACTCACACACACACACACACACACACACACACACACACGTACACACACCCACACGCACCCACGCACACACACACACACATTTCTTTGTGTTCACACTGAATTGTGCATTCCAGCATTCACAGTTCTGCTTTCATGCTGCATCTCCCTGATTTATCAGGACTTGCTGCCTGCTCATAGTTAATACGGTTTGACCTGTAGCCGATAACACCCCCCCTCCTGATTTCTTCTGCTGTCCTGACTGCATCTTTAATCTCGCTCCCTCCTCTTTCTTTTCATCTTCCTCTCTCCAGGAAGGACGAAACGTCTCGTAGCCCTGCTCGCCGGGGTCCCGGCCGCCCCCGCAAGCGCAGGTCCACCCCTGGCCCAGCTGCTACAGAGAGCTCCAAAAGACTCCGGTCAGTACTCTGACACTGCGACGGTATAATCAGTGTGATTGGCAAGCCCAGCTCATTCCTCCTGATTTCTGTTTGTGTTTTTAGTGAAAGGCATGGTTGATTTTCAAGAAGTTCTTCTTCAGCTGAATTGATTCAAATGCTCTATAGCTGATGATTTGCTTGATTGGGCTCTGGAAAGAGCTGCTCTCTCTCTCTCTCTCTCTCTCTCACACACACACACACACACTCACGCATGCACATAAACACACAATGGGTTATGGAGTTTCAGCTGTGAGATGAGTGTGATTTTTAATGAGAGAGGGTAATGGAGATAAGGGCTTCATTAATCACCATTAATCACTTTTAATCATATTTATCACTTGTATTGATTATGTCCTGATTCCATGTGAACCTCCAGCATATATTAACACATCTGGACGAAGTCTTGATGTACAGTTATTACAGTGATAAATGAGCCAACACCTCCCCCACATGCTGCCGTACACAGCCACACATTATTTAACACCTTAGACGTGCAAACTTTAATGCTGGCACACACACACACACACACACCAGCTCAAACTACTGTCACTCACACACAGCCGGTATTCAGCACTCACTGCGATAAATGTGTTTTCACATGATGCCCCACCTCTGTTAGCATGTGCACCCCTCGCCTTGATAAAATGATTAGAGAAACTCAAGGTTTGTCACGGTTACCATGATTAGAAAGCGCTAATGAAAATGACAATGAAAGCCTTCAGTCATAACATGCCGGTGCACATATACACACACAGAGAACTTGTTTAATTAGTGAAGCCGATCGCTACGTGCCTGAGTAGCATTTCTGTTATTAACGAGCGATGTATCATTTGTTTATGCTTTCATCTCCACATAAGGGTTGGGAGGGTAAAACACACTGTCAACAGAGTGAGAGATGATGAGGAGCAATAATCTTGCAAACTAAATAGACTGCTTTATATATATATCTATATATATAGATATATATATAGATATATATATACGCAATGCAAACAAACACCTAACAAAAATATCTCGGTGAGCTAATATATAATATCCCCCAACCAGCTTCAGAGATTTTGCCCCCAGTCAGCCACAGGATTCCCTAAATGGAGTTGAGTGATCTGGAGGCAAAAGTATAGTCACACTTAAATACAGAGTGAAAACGCTGCCATAAAAAAAAAGAAGTTGAAATCCTTTGAATAATGATAATAATGTAAATGGTGATCCCTTCCTGAAGACATTTGTAGTCATAGTAAAACTCTGCTTGGTTTTTCCACTTATGATGTTTTCAGCACAGTTTTTAAAGTCTGAAAAACGCTGTCTAACTGAATAAAGCTGTGTGTCTGGACTTTAAGTGAGCATTCCAGTTAAACTCAGCTGGGTTATGGCTGTTCTAACACAGCAAACTGGAAGAGAAAAGCTGTCATACTGACAAAAAGTTCAGGACAAAATAATGCATGGTGTGGTAAAATTTCCTGTAATTTAAGCAAAAACCAAAAGTATGAAGTGCTCGAACACATGGACACTGTCAGAATGTGTAATAATAATAATAATAAATAATAATAACTTTTATTTTAAAGTGCATTTCAAGACCAGTTTGCATTAAGAGAAACTGCTTTAAAAGGATGACAGTAAATAAAAATATTGAATATACTATATTAAGTGTATAAGAGTATTTTTGCTCGAAGAGCATTAGTCAAACGAAACTGAGCAAGAATCTCAAAATCTCACATTGAACTGTGAGCCAAGGGGATGTACTGTATCTGAGAGATGTGGTCTGGATGTACATACTCCTCCTCTCCTCCTCTCCTGGGAACAGAGATGCTGAGAGCCAATCCTTCCCTCTGTGGGAATATAGGATTCACCTGCTTCAGACACCAGCTGCTAGCATGGTATGTGTGTGTGTGTGTGTGTGTGTAGGCTGCCTGTGGTGTAAGAGCCCATGCAGGCAGTGAGGGAAGGACAGAGAGAATGAGAAGGAGGGAGGAGTAGTGTTCGATAGAGGTTAGTGTTTATCGATTGAGCCCTGAAGCTCCGGTCAACGGACAGACTCCCCTGAGACTGCTTCATCTTTCTCTCTGTGTTTTTCCCTCCCCCACTTCTCAACTACTCTCCTCCTCCCTCTGTTTCGCTCTGCTCCCGTGCAGCTTCTTCACACCAGATAATTCTTTTCCTTTTATGTGATGATTCAGCTGAGTTTCATATTCGCACGGCCGCTGAATATTTCTGTGTTTGCCGTCAAACTGTGCAGACGGTCGTCAAAACCTGTCTCCTACCTCATCAAAGACACGAGATGTAGGAGAGGAGTGAGAAACAATGAAAGAACGCACCAGAGATGGAAGTGAAAGTAGAATGAAAAGAGCAGAATTACAGGGAATGGTGAAAGAAGACTGAATCTGTCATGTGTTTAATGTATAAATTCATATTTATTCATTGCTTTCTTTATTTATTTTTTTCTCAGGACCGGGCTGAATTTACTGGTAGAAAAAAGCAGGAGTTCAGTGTCCAACCACAACTTCAAAAGCATGAGCTCTGTGCAGGTCAGTCCTCCTGCTGAGTCTCTCCGTTTAACCACAAACACACACACAGGCAGCCACTTCCTGCAGTTTTTATCTTTTTCCTGGATATTTCAATTAGCAGAAGGAAATGGGTCAATAATTAGTTGTTTTGCTCTCTCTGCACAGATGAAAGCTCACTGTAAGCACAGAGGTCGGCCCACCGCCCTGAGCTCTAGGCTGGCCAGACGTGTAACCCAGTTGAAGCAGAAGGCTGTAGCCCAGCGTGGCGTGCCGTCAGCAGGCGTGCCACACAGCAGTGAGGAAGACCCCACAAAGAGTCACTACAGACAAGGAGGAAAAGGTGGAGAAGTAGAACACATGCACATGCAATTGTTTCAACTATGTTGAAACCACCTGAAAAACTAACTCTCCCGTACTGTGAATCTATCAGACCTGCAACAGGATCGAACAAATGATCAAACTATAAAGAGGAAGAGGGGTCGAAAACCCAAATTGCTGATGGGCATCAACCCTAACAGAGCTCATCTCAAGGACAACCAGGCTTCTGAAAGACATGTGAGGGAAGAAAAGAGCGACAGCGAGAGCTCAGATCATGGTGAGTTTCTGTGTGGATCACCACATTCTTCCTAATAAGCTCTACTTTGCCCTGTCGTAACATATTCTGACCTTTACTATGTGCTAATATAATATTCAATTTGACTAGTTCGGCTTTTTTTTGGCAACTCGTAAAGTAATTTTAGATAAAACCTTTGTAGAACAACACAACATCTATGTTGCATACTGTATAGCAGCGTGGGTTTTTATGCAGTTTATCATCATCAGGCAGTGTAAATTTGGCTGATGAACATTGACCATTCAGTGTGAGCTTTCTTTATGCGTGTGCATCTGTGTGTGTGTGTGTCTCTGTGTGCAAATGAAACATCTGAAAGTGAGATGTCTGCCATCATCAGGGGCCCTCTCTCACTTCCCAGCTAGTCTGTCACACTGTTAAAACCGTTAACGACTTGCCACAGGCATGCAGCACAGCCACTCCTGCCCCTCATCC
Organism: Pseudomugil gertrudae; assembly: GCA_037177535.1. Lineage (NCBI taxonomy): Eukaryota > Metazoa > Chordata > Actinopteri > Atheriniformes > Pseudomugilidae > Pseudomugil > Pseudomugil gertrudae. The sequence goes on from JBAMHV010000023.1 coordinate 13,615,783, forward strand.
CAGCACAGTAACGTGAGCCTGTTCCGGCCCCTTCCAGAATGTCACACCCACCCCCCCACACCACCCTTCTTCCCTATCTCAACCTTGTGAAAATGCCTTCATTGGAGGTTTTGAGTTGAGGAGACACAATCACATCCATGCTTACCTTTTTGGTTTGACTGCAGAGTCTCATATCCTGATATCAGTCTAAAAACAACAAGAAACACTTAAAGAAAACTCTAGAATTGGATCTATCCCGTAGCCTAGATGGCACGGGGAAGTTGTGATTGAATATTTGGGAGTGTGTGTGTGTCTGAGGGAAAGTGTTGACGAGAATGCCGTGTAAGTGACAAGTGTGTCAGAGATGTGTCGACACCCAACGCGACCCCCACAGTCAGCAACACACAGCTGCCAATAATACTCTGTTTGTGTGTGCATGCAGTGCATGTGAAAGACAACATTTGCTTCTTCAGGATTAGGCTGCACATTGTACCGTTGCCCTCAATGCAGCTTTGCTTCACAGATATTGATATATAGTAAAATATCTTAGTTCTTAAACCTTGCCAAAATGTTTAAGGATGTCATGATTATACAAGTTGTGAGATGTTGCATAGATGCAAGGGACTCTTGATAGCTTGCTGTCAATCCATCTCATCAAGTGAGCAGTCTGTTAACACTGTTTACATATAAATCACTTGAAGCACTCTGACTGATCATACTGATGTTGGGATTTCACAGAGGAGGAGGGCAGCTATGACAGTGAAGATGGAACGAGTGACATCAAGATTAGCTCATCCTCTAAAGAAGCAAACCCTACTGGGACTTTGTCCTCTTCATCACAGTCCTCCAAGCTCCAAGCAAACCAGAAAGTCAGAAGCAAGAGATCTCCTGGTGAGATATTTTACATCTTACTTTAGATTTACTGGCATTGTATGATCATCATAAATTGCTATGCTTTTTTTTTCTTTCATTATTTCTAACTTTCATTTAAAGTGAGCACCCTGCCTCTCACCTCCTAATTACTAGGGTAGAATTCTGCTTCCTCCCAACTCTGGATTAGATTAAAATGAACAAATTAATTTAAAGTGAGAGTGCAGAGACTTAGTATCAGCCCTATTTCTCTGCCTTCTTTTTCTACTCTTATTTTTATTGTCTGCATTTTGGCCAATAAAAACAACTTCTAACCAGTTTTATTTCCACGTTGCTCCTTCTTCATCATCAGGCATGGGGAGCTTGCCTTGTACAGATTTGCAGAGGAGAGTTCCCAGGAGGTCGAGCCTCATCAGGGAACGTCCAGACCATCCAGGGACTAACCGAGCTTCTCTGCCCAGCTGGGGTGTGTTGCCATTGGGCTGCAGCGTTGGTGACAGCTACAGACACCATCAAGCTTTGACTCATAGTTTCAAAGACGATGAGAGGAAGACCTCTGCAGTACAATGCTTAAGGGGAAAGGTAATGCATGAGAGTGGTGAGCGTTACAGTTAAACACAACAGTCCATAGTTATGTTGAAATAAAGTTAAATCAAACATATTCTGAATATCTGAAATAATTTGTAGTTAGTATTGTGTCAATTTTGGGAAAACCAAACTGGTTTGCTTTGTATGTGTTCATTCTCACAGACACACAATTCAGAAGGGGACATTATGAGACAACTGCCTCTGTAAGAGGTGTTATGGAAAGGTTACGTAATTAGTATCACCATAAATTAGTGCTGTCACACAGTTGTAAGCATGGGGATTGCTACTCTTAAAGGGAGGTCATGAGCAAACAGAAAAATGCTTCTTGTTTGTTACAAAGTCAACAGAAATGCTGAGTAAAAAGACAAAAGAAAGGTTACTCCCTTTAAACTTTGGCTGATATTCAATAAATTTCTAAGAAAGAGACAAACAGAAGAATTTGTAAAGAGATGCTTTACACTAGCTGAAAATGTCCCTTTGTAAAATTTAGAAAAATATTGTAAACAGACTCTGAACAGATGACAGGTTTGCTTTATCAGCAGCTGTTGATGAAACACATTTACTTAAATGTGAAAAGCCCTACAATTGCTTTAGTCTTTGAATCATCATTTGGGAATGTCCAACACATAACTCCAATCCAAACAGAGGAATATTAAGATAATCTTTGGCCATAAACCTACACACACTCATACATGCTTACACACACACAAGTACTAACAGGAAATAACCATCCATGCCCTCTGGTGATTAAACTTCTGCCATTAAAATATATGGTTTCTTGATGTGGAAAACTCCAGGAGACACCCTCCTCACACACACATAATCTTTCATACACTGATTATTATGATGTCTTCTTTGGAAAGCCTAAATGCAAGCAGGAACCTGTTGGGCAAGCTGACTTTCCATCATAACTCACTGTCAGCCTTGGATAGACTAGTTTAAACTGGTTTTGAGATGGGTTGCAGCCGTAGTGTGTATGTGTGTGTGTGTGAATGTCCACCTAAAGTGAAGTGTCCTTCAACAACAAGCTAAAATCCTGTCAGTTATTACTGACTGTGACTTCTGACCTCCAGGTGAACTAGAGGCTCAATTGAAGTATCATATTGCGATAGTTGTTGGTGCCTGTGGTCGCATTTCACTGACATTAGTCAAACCAAACTGAAACATATTTGATTCACTTGCCTGCAGATTTTGTTTACACTTAATTCATTTGTGCATATCATGACATGATATAATATGCTGCTTTCAGCCCACTGATGTCACAATCTCTTTCCCACTCAGGAAAAGGGACATGCTGTGAGTAGACTTTTACAGAGCTTTGCAGCTAATGATGGCTTTTGCTTGGATGAAGACAGCAGCTTCTCTGAGGGAGAAGAAGAAGAGGACGAGGAGGAGGAGGAGGGGTTGAAGGATCTCCCGTTGACACATCTTCCTCCCAACATGCCTTGCAGAATACCTGGTAGGCATAAATACTGACACATCATTCATTATTACACACTTCAGAAAGTCATAATGCATTCTTTTCACACTTGCATACAAACTGCTGCTTTTCCATTATTGTATCTGATCTGTTCATCACGTTGGAATGATTCAGCACTGTCACAGATGATACATATCTCACCTTTTACCCGCTCCATCCATCCATCTTTCAACCCCATCTTCTGTCTTCAGTCCTGCCAAACTGCGTGTTGAGTAAAGAGATGTTAGTGGATGGGCTGAAGATCCTTATCTCCAAGGAGGATGAGCTTCTCTACGCCGCCTGTGTTCAAACCCTGGACCTGCCTGACATGTAAGGCCACACTTTCCTGTCCAAATATATTTAAACTGTGAAGCAGTATAGGGATTTTACCATGCTTTGTAGAAAGCTCACAATATAGGCAATTGTTTAAGCAAGTTAGCTCATATTTTTAACCTAAAAATTTGAGTGATTCGCCATCTTGGTTCTTTGGAAAAACCCTGGTTCAAAATGCACTAAATAATTAAAAACAGCTTAAAACAAGTTAAACTTTTGGAAGCATGCCCCAAATCACATAACTCCTATTTAAACAGAAAAACAATATAATAGTATTGCAGATTTGGAGTCACTTGTACATGACAAAGGAGCCCACACATCCCATAAAAATAGAAGACAAACATGTTTAGCCATTAAAAATCCACCACTGATTTCATTTTAGGGTTTTTTTCATGCATGGAATGGTAAGTTAAAAGGAAATAATGACGGCATTAGATTAGAGCCAGGTGGTAGAGTAAAAGTATGTTTCTAGGATAGTGGTCTCTTGTTCTGAGATTATTCTGGGGCTTTAAAGGAAAAAAAACTTGGTTACGTTAAGAAATTATTCCTTTACTTTTCACTTTTCTCTCAGATTCAGCGTCGTCATCGAAGGTGAGCGAGGAAATCGCCCCAGGATCTACTCACTGGAGCAGCTGCTACAAGAGGCTGTAAGTTAGATCATTTTGCCTTTATGGCATTTTGTAGATTTGTGGTTAAATGACCTTTTTGTGACATGTTTTTGTTTCTAGGTACTGGATGTGCGACCTCAGACTGAGGCCATCCTGACCACAGGGACACGAGTTTGTGCCTATTGGAGTGAACGTTCTCGCTGCCTTTACCCCGGATATGTCCATCGTGGTAAGCTATGTATAAAAACAATATTACTCGACATCCGTTGAGTGAGGATGCTCATTCGTCTCCAACAATTAAACTTCTCCTCTGTGTGATGTGGCTCAGGAGGTCCAGGTGAGGAGGAGAAGGAAGGCAGTGTGATGGTGGAGTTTGATGATGGAGACAGAGGAAGGATCTCCCTTCCTAACATCAGACTTCTGCCCCCGGGATACCAAATCTGCTGTGAGTACAGCTTTTTGAAGTGTGATGGGGAGAGAGAGAAAAAAAGACCATAAACCAATCATCTCTATTATGTCAGGTGCTGAATCGTCTCCAGCTCTCCTCATCTCTCCTGGTCGTCGAGGTCGACTAAGTTCCACTCTGGAAAAAAAGGACATTCCCACCGAGAAACCAGCCAATGAGGAGGCAGGAGGGAAGCACCAGGAAAAAAGACCAGGTAGGGACAAGCGGAAAGATGCCTGTATGATAGTTACAATACAGAAGCTCTTTATTTATGAACTAAGCTAAATACTATTTTCCACCATTCAATACATGGTTTTTTGTTTGTTTGTTTGTTTGTTGAACTCCAACATACATTCATGCAAACAGACATGTATCTTCCTCCTCCTCCAGGCAAAACCATAATTCCCAAGACAGGGCCTTATTTACAGTTGTAACCGTCAGCCCTTATCAGATGCCTCCAAATGAGCACATTACATAAACCGAAAAAGTCATAAATTAAGATTACTTGCTTGCAGCCTGCCGTTTAACCTCCACATAACCACATTAATCATAATTTTATAGAGTGTCATCTGTGTCCTTTGTAGAGTTAATCAACATCCATGTAATTCATCTCAAACTCAAAATGACAGCAGTGTTGTGAGAGTCAGGTTTACCAGGTTTGTTGTTGTTTCAGTAGTGGATATATTGAAAGTAGGTAAAGATTAAAGAGATTAAGTTTTACCAAAGCCTTTAGTTTCATTACAAATTCATATTGGCCCTTCTCTTTCTGAATCTTTTTACAGTTGGCAGACCAAAAAAAATTCCCTCTGTGCCGAAGACAACCAGTATACCAATTCCAGTAACAGACACTGTAACTAAAGTCAACAATTCTTTGTTAAACTGGTCAGTTCCCAAGAAGAGGCCACCGGTTGACTTCTTCCTCTTTAATGGGACTTCCCGTAAGAGCCAGAAGAAGATTCGAGAGCGAGACTTGGGGTTTTTTCATAGACCCGCCTCACACTCTTCAGCCCCACCAACCCCTGTTAAAAGCATCTTTGGCTCTCCTTTTGAAGTCGACTCGTTCAGTAGCATTGCTAATGGCTACTCTGCCTTTGGGAATGGTGGAACTTCTGGAGCTGGGAGACCAGTTACCAACGTAGCATCCATGGGGCTCCGGGAGTCTTCCTCCTCCTCATCGGTCACGATGGCTCCAGCATCTGGTGCCCGTAAGCCTGTGAGCGAGCGTGACAGGAAACATTTCTTAGTAAAACTTGACCATGAAGGAGTGACCTCTCCTAAAACAAAGAATGGGAAAGCTTTGCTTAGACTTGGAGGAGCTGGAGGGCGAGGACTGAAAAGCATCACTTCTGCAGCAGCACCACTTCGATACATCCAACCTTCTCTGCTGGTGCGAGATGGCAAGAAGGGAGGTGGAGAAAGAGACTGTACTGGACCTCGGTCTGAGGTTCTTCTGAAGGGCGCTCCCCCTCTAAGAAAGGATCTTCTGTCTGCGGGTCTTGAAGTGCAGGGAGGGGATTACAGTTTGGACTATGCCAGCGACTGTCCCAGCTCTTACTCTGAATTGGATGAGGATGACGAGGACGATGGTCAAGAAGCACGGAGAAGAGCAGCTGTCACATCTCATCGTGGTGGTCGTTTTCTGTCCCGTCCTTCCATCTGCTTCTCCTCATCATCATCCTCGTCTTCTTCCTCCGGCTCTATTTCCTCCTCGTCCCTGTGTTCTTCGGATAACGACTCCTCCTACTCCTCTGATGAAGAGTCCTCCTCTGTGCTGCTGCGCCGTGCTCTTCTCCAGCAGGACAAACACAAAAACAGGCATGTGAACTCTGACCTTCGGAGCCCCGACCCCACCACCTCCAATTTGTCTTCTTCAGGCCCAGCTCATGGCTATGTGGCCAAAGGCAGCATGACTGTTGGGGCGTCAAAGGTAAGGACTGAGAGAGAACAAGATAGGAAGGAGTACTTGTCCAAAGGATCTATGATGGCTAACAGCAGCACAGCTAAGGCACAGCTAAAAAGGAAAGAAAGTACACCTAACGGCCATAATAAAACCCAAAGAAGCCCTGTGGGCCAGCAGCTGAAATCTGCCTCAAAGGACCTGGCAACGGCTAAAAAGCAGAGGATGTCTTCCCCTGAGTCTCTTCCCAACATGGCTTCTATGTTGCCTGGACGCCAGCTTTGGAAATGGTCTGGCAACCCCACGCAGGTAGGACATCTTTTGGTTGTATTTTAACATTTTTCTGTGTTGTTGTGCTTCCAAGTTCCCTAAATTATCACTCTTATCATTTTCAAACTGGTTATGTGGTTTTACAACCGTTGTCTTGGGTATCATGACCTCCTAAAGCTCACAGGTGAAGGTTAAGTAGGTTACTGATAGTTGCTGCATTTTCTTCTGCATCAAGCTGTACACAGTAAATGTGATCATTGAATACAGCATGCCTTGTCTTGCATACAAACGCAAAATTGACCCTTGTGTGATTCATGACTGAAATTTTATCATGACCATTAGGTCGCAATAGTGAGGCAAAACAGTTTGAGCAACCATCGCCTCCCTCATGCTCAGTTTTACCACATAGAATCTGTCGACTGAAACGTGCACAGTTATTAGATGCAGAGAAGTGATATGTCTTTACAAATGAAGCACACTTAATGCATATGTTAGAGTGACTGCTGCAACACTCAATGAAACCGGCTGCAACAGGTGTGAAAGCATTGAGGAAGTGGTGCATTTCTGCCTCAGAGCGCTGCTTTGAACATAAAGATATGCCAGTCATCTGTTTATATCTTTACAACAGTTATGTAAACTCTCATGTGTAATGTTGTTGTTGCAAAATACATTTTACTATGTGGTTCAAACAGTGTTTCAAAGTGAAAACGGTCTAAGGTGACAACTCCTAAATAATGCTGTTGATCCAAAGGCCTGTTTGCCTGGTAAATAAGTCTGCATCAGTGGCGTTTTCTCCCAGATGCAAAGGGAAGCCTGGCATCCCCAGTTTTTCCATGTCATTTGCTTGTCTTTCTTTT
>JBAMHV010000023.1:13623188-13635054 GCA_037177535.1 Pseudomugil gertrudae
CTAAATGAAATGGTTAATAAATAGACTTTAGGAAAACTGTGCGTCAAAGACAATTTCATTATAGAAAAGCCCCCCCCACCCCCACCCCCCCCCTTGTCGTCGGACCATGGCTTCCTCGAAAAAAATACCCACGACACGCCACTGGTCTGCATAGGGGTCACAATGATTGATAAGGTTGCACAAAATGGGAGAATTTCAGTTATACTAATTTGCTACATTAATTTGGATGTGTTACTGTGAATGCTTCCTGACATGGAAAATGAACTCCCCGTAGCCTAAACTCAGCTTAATCGCAATACTGTATCAGTAACCACAGAGAAAAACTCCTATTAAGCATACAATAATGTCGGCAGTGAACTAAATCCTCCGTGCTAAATAAAAAGCAAGTAAAATGCTTTTTTATCTTTCTTTGGCAGAGGAGAGGTCTGAAGGGTAAAGCCCGGAAGCTTTTCTACAAGGCCATCGTGCGGGGTAAGGAGGTGGTGCGTGTCGGAGACTGCGCTGTGTTCTTGTCACCTGGCCGGCCCCAGCTGCCCTATGTGGGGAGAGTGGAGAGCCTCTGGGAGTCATGGAGCTCCAGTATGGTTGTCAGGGTCAAGTGGTTTTACCACCCGGAGGAAACTCGCTTGGGGAAGCGACACCGAGATGGCAAGGTAAAGACCAGAAAGTGCAAGAATGATTTTAAACGGGAAAGATAAGTTATAAATAGTGTATAACTTGCAGATTTTTATTCCCATCTGGTATGAACAGTGCATTTCTACAATAACATTTATAGTTCTTAACTCTTAGTCTGAGTATTTATGACAGTCCGTTCCCACTGTGAGGGAATCTGTGTGTTTTACATTGCTGCCAGCAGTAAGAATGTATACTGAGCACCAGCAACTAAAAGATTAATTAAAAAACTAAATGAGAGTAATTCTAAAGATGATGCAAACATAATAATCAAGCATTTCACCTTTTTTATCTTAACAGTAATTACAAAAGCATTGTTTCAGTTGTTTTAGATTTTTCTCCTTAAACTCTTTATGTTTTCTCTCCATCAGAATGCTTTATATCAATCGAGTCATGAAGACGAGAACGATGTGCAGACCATCTCTCATTGTTGCCAGGTGGTCAGTAAGGCTGAATATGACCACCTGTTACATGAACGGAAGTCAGGCAGCGCGGCCAATGACCTGTTCTACCTGGCTGGAACTTACGAGCCAACCACAGGCCAGCTGATCAGCGCAGACGGCATGGTCATCTTGTCCTAGCACCATTATCCAGAAGAGAAACCCAAAATGTGACCTGATCCCTGGACGTCTGGCCTGATCCTTCAGCAGAAAGCAGAGGATAAAAGCAAATCAAGGCAGAACTTTGAGTCTGTTTCCTGGTTTGCTCTTTGCAAGTGAAGGAGCTAGTCTACTGGATGAAGCCTGAAAATGGTGGCACTTACAGGAGTCCTGTCTGTTCTGAGGTCTGATCCATGCCAGATTTGATCTCTTTAGCAGATGTGGACAGAGGCTCCCTGTCACAGTAGGAGTTCTGGCCTTCTCTGTGGCTATTTTGTAACTGCAACTTCAAAGTTGAGAAACCAATGACATGAGCACCTTGGCGTGTAGTAGCTTGGATGTATAATGGAGGAAGGGCAGCACGCTTGGCTTTCTGAAATAAAAACTGAGAGCAGAAGAGACCGTATGGTAAGGAGAGACTTTCTGTAAACCACACTGGTTTGGATGTTTTATTGGTTTTATACTGGTAGTCCAACTATAATGACGCTGATTGAGAGATCCCCAACAGGACCAATAAACACTGTAATATGGACTGTGTTTTAAATATGTGTATGTGTTTTGCAGGGTGGCTGCGATGATCCCATTTGGCATTTAACGAGCTCTACGTAAATAGTGCTTTAATGTGTGTGTGTGTGCGTGTGTGTTTCTATAGTGGGTGTGGACATGCATGAGTGTGCCAAGGCGTGCATGTCATGATGTGGCATGGGTATGTCTGTGATACTTCTTGTAATCAATCCAGTACTTAACATGTAGTTCTTAGTCCTTGCGACGTAAACACAGAACAATGTCTTTCTCCTTTCAAGCCATACACATCAATACCTCTCTCTCGTATCCTGCTGTCCGGGTGCGAGGACACATGTACAGGCAGTAGGATTGTTTATTTGAGCTGCGTGTGCATATGTGTGCATGAGTGAGCGCGTGCGCTTTGTACAGCACTCCGTGTAGAATAAGACAATGTAAATAGAATACATATATATTTGTTCTTGTTCCTTGTTTCTTTTGCAGAGAAGATTATTTTATTTAGATTTTTTAGGGTGATGGGTGGGTTGGGGGCCATCGCAGAGGGCGGGAAGTGGTGTTATGTTTCCTTCTCTCTCAATGCACTGAACAGGATTGGAGGTTTGGATTTTAAGTCAAACTTTGATGTAACAACTTTATGGTTGTAATCATTTGTAGAAAAGTTATTTGGGATACTTTTGTTTTTATAGGGAAATATGAAAAAGCTCTTTTTACATGTGTCCAAAAGTCTTTTCATTTGATTTCATTGCTTTTGATTTAGAATGTGCATTAACTTTTTTTTTTACAACAAATACTGGAAAAGCAAGCTGGCGTCTCTGCTGTTCTTTGATCCGAAAGAATCTAGTTGATCTTTATCTAATTTAGCCTGTATTCCTGTAGAAAATGTAGATATTTATCTGGCAGCAAAAAGAAACATACCAAAGCATCTGTTAGTTTACGCTTCGCCGCATTAGATGAAAACAATTTTTTGAGAGATGTTCAATCAAATCTGAATCCGGGACCCCTGCAATCTGAGAGGCATTATACAGAGTTCCTCTTGTTGTCCGCTTGTTTTCATCCAGCGTTGCTATGACGGCCTCCAGGAAGCGTTGCAGCAACATTGTCTACAGGCTGCCCAGCTGATGCACTTGAGATTTTTATGGCAACCAGAATGGCATCACGTGACTGTGAAGGACAATCAGAGCAAATCAATGGAACGATATTGAGAGACAAACATTTTTAAGAAAGAAGAAAAAAATCAATATAAAGGATCAAATTACAAATTATGCTTCTTGTCACTTTTATTCCTGCTTTGCCAAAAATGTCTGTGTGTTTTATGTTTTTATGTTTATCATCTTGTTTATGCAAGCCTGAAATGACTGTTGTCAGTATGTAGGATGTACAGGGGGAAGAACATAAATGCCTTTTTTTCCTTTTTTAAGATTTTGACTGACTTTTAACAACATTGTTGCTGTTACACTGCAAAGCAAAAGCTTTAAATGAAATCTAATGTGAAACTCAGTTTTGAAATATTACTTTTATGGGTCTTTAATTATTTTTTCTTTTACAAAAGCTGTATATTCTTTAAGAAACACTGGATTCAGTTTTTAACATCACATTTTGACAGAGGCAACATCATTGTGTTTTATATTTTAGACCCACTGGAATCTGCTTTGTATGGTTGAGATAGCCTACTAAAATATATTATGTAATTTCAGTATCTGGAAATATGACCTAAATATTTCCTCATGTACAAAAAGAAAAAGTATTTATCTTAATTTTATTGCTTTTTTGTGTTTCATTAAAAAAAAGGATTCCTACAAAACAAAGCAGTTGTTTGTTTTTCCTATGTTGGCTGCAAGCTCTCTGAATTTTGGCCTGCGTGCATCAACACTGATTATTTGTCACATGTAGGACATAAACCAAAAGAAAGCAGGTATGAAGAGGCAGGACCTGGGGCGGGGGGCATGACAGGAGGAAGCGATTTGAAATTGTAGCTGTGGCTGATAGAAAAGGTTAGAATAGAGAGGGAAGGGAAACCATATCTTTGGTCTTTCATGAGAAGAGATGAGAGAATAAAGTCAGCTTGAGCTCTTCAGGTGGGTCAGGTAGTCATAATAACAAAAACAGAACAAAAACGGGGTATCTGCTTTCAGCTTGTAAAGATTTCAGATGCTTAGTGCTTTTACACACACACACACACACACACTGTGTGAATAGATTATATACAGTGTGCTAATATGTTGTCATGTGAATTAAAATAGAAATATAAAGGGAAGGGTTGGGGTGGGTCATGGGCTTGGAGGATTGGTTTTGGGTTGTGTTGGGAATCTAGGGTGAGATTTAGCAAGGTGAGTATGGGGGAAGGGACTAGTAGTTTCCTGGGTGTTTGGTTTGGGGACACTGGAGCGTATATATGCATCTCTGCCTTCCCAGGTGTCGGACCACTGTGATTTGGCTGTCTTGGTTCTGAAGCCTCTTTGTCTGCTTTTCATCTTTGACAGGGATGCAGAGGTATTTGCTAATTGATAGGGCCACTATCCTACAGGTTTTAACGTATCCCTGCACCAACACACCTGAGTCAAATTAATAAGCTATAATGCAGAACTTTATGGGCTATTGGATCTATGTAATTTGAATTTGGTGTGTTGGGGCAGGAATACATCAAAAAGGAAAGGGGCCCTTGAGGTTGGACTTTTGACACCCATGATTTAAGGGCATAACATGTAAATGATGATGGATTTCAGTCTCTGCATTTATCAAGGACAGATCGTTCCTATGCTGGGACTGGCCAGATATGAACGCTTCTCGAATCACACGTGGATTCAATCATAAGCTCGCCTATGATTTACAGTGAAGGTAAAAGTTGGAGTCTATACCAGCTGCTATAAGGCAAGAGGAAGGGTACACCAATCAACTAGCATGCATGTTTTCGAACTGTCAGAGGAAATTGAAGCACCTGGAAAGAAGGAGCTCATGCATATGGAGAACATGCAAACTCCAAACACACAAGTCCCAGCTGAATCTTGAATCAGGAACCTTTGTGCTGTGAGATACTATACTAACCACTGCATCTTTGTCTTTACGTGAACCAAGCCAAAATACAGGAATAGTGTGAGAAAAGAAACACCAGCACTGTATAATGATACAGTGGATGACAAGATGGGACCAGAGAGCAGATGGATCATTATAAACCACACAATAACTTATTTGTCTTTTATTCCCATCTGACATGAATCAGTGAACTCTCACAGTAACATTTGTATTTATTAACTCTTTTCTAAGATATTATAAGAGTCTTTTCCAGGAACCTTTGCTGCACAGGAATGGTTTGTTGGGAGTAAACAGAAAAAACTGACATGTGCAGTGCTGCTCAAGCCTAAAAAGAAGACAGACCGTGGCAACCCAGGAGCCACATCATAGCCTCCACAGTTTTCAGTTATCATTTTACTTATTTATTACAGATAGGATGGAACAATATGGATTGTTTCAACACGATGCCACAAGAAAGCAAAGCTGAACCACGAGACTTCTGATAGATGAGACCACGGTGAAGCAGTTCAGTCATGATGCAAAGCAAGACAGAATATAAGCACAAATTGCATAATTTCTCATGCATGGTGGTGGAGGGATGACTATTGGGGCTTGTTTTGCAAGCTGGACAACTTGTAATCTTTAGTTCTGTTTCCACCAAGGGGTCCAAGTTGGTAAGAGGTGGGAGAGTACACATACTACCAATCTATTGATCGCTCAAAGGTATGCTACCTACTTGTACAAGTCTGCAATGAGAACAAAGTGGAAAAAGTGCAATGCTTAAGTGTATCATGGATACATAAATGGTAAATGGTCTTGTACTTGTATAGCTCTTACACATCGGTGCCCTCAAAGCGCTTTAACACTATTTGACACATTCACCCATTCACTCACACAATCACACACACATTCACACACCAGTGACACAGCACTGGGAGCAACTGGGGGTTCAGTATCTTGCTCAAGGACACTTCGACATGTGGAATCCGGGATTTGAACCACTAACTTGCTGGTTAGGAAATAACCCGCTCTACTACATGCACCACAGCCGCATGTAGTATATAAAAGATGTCACACAGCAAGACTTATACGGTTTTACCTAACTGATGCATCTATCGTGATGCAGCTTGTACCCTGCTTAACAGAAGTTAGGGTATACCATACCAAACATTGTAGCTTCTACCTGGCATATTAGATGCAAAGCACTGTCTGTCAGACTGGGGCTGAAGAAGAGTGGCCACTGACGTTACTCTCCTGCGCTGGATCAGCAGCACTTCAAAACCTTTTTTTTTTGGCAGTTCCAAGATCTATTCTCTCATAGTAATCATAATCTATTTGGACTGTTTTATTTATCGAAATGTGTCTCAATGTGTTTATTACAAATGTTACAAGTCCATTACAAATGTGTTTATTGTTCATTTGTCCCAAATCCATGAAACGGATGAACTATTGGATTGCATTTACATCAAATCAGATGAATATATTTCTTTTTTGAAGAGAGAATTTATGTTGATGGTGTTAAAAAAATAAACCCAATAAAGGCAGTAAAGTCATCTATCTATCTATTTTCCACCGCTTTTCCCTGAACAGGGTCACGGGGTTGGAGCCAATCCCAGCTCACAACGGGCAAGATGCATATGGAGGATACACCCTGGTCAGGTCGCCAGTCCATCACAGGGTAGGTCAGTAGGTCAGTAGGTCAGGAGGTGTTTATTTTTTCAACACATGAGGTTATATTTAAATTAGAGGGTATATTTAAATCCTACTTCATAACAAAGAGATGTGATAGCAATTAACAGCTCATTTTATGGGTCTTGAGTTCAGAAAAGTCATTTACTATGCTGCTCAGGTCCAAGATGCTGCTTCATTTGTGGACCTAGAAGGCAAGCTACCACCACCTCCTGCTCACATAATGTTTGCCTGGGTTGCCTGGCTTTGGAGCAAAAAATCTTGTCTATTGTGGTAATTTTAGCTACATGTTCCTAAATGTTGTCACAATAAGTACTGTTATATGAAACCACCTATAAGGTAAAAATGATAGTCTGTAGCTTTTCAACATATCCAGCATTTATTATTATTGTTACAAATTGTAGTGAATAAGGATTTATTATTATATTTAAATGTGAGCTATTCAAATTGTCATGTGAGGGCATAGGCTGTTTTCCTACTGTTTGCCCAAAGTTGTTTTTGGGTGTACAGTGTACACTCCAAGCAGTATCACTAAGCTACTTTATTTGTCTTGTAAAATAATTTTAACATGTTCTTTTCTTCCAAATGGATTAATTCTGAGTAACTGAGTATCTGACAACTTAGGCTTGGATGACAACTTGACATTTGTTCAATCATTTTCAGGGTCTGATGTGCTGCACAGTAAATTCACACTGACTACAACTTGTGTACATGATCTCAGACCTGTCGTGAGATTTGATCTTAGGCTCGGCTTATGTCTAGATGTAGAAATCCTGAGCTTTGCGTGCAGACAGACTTCCATCATACGTTCATTTGATAAATGAGGACCACTATGAAGCCACCTGTCCAAGAGCTTTGTAAAAACAGGGACCTGTTACATATCATCTTGAGCACACCAGTCATTTTTTTTTTTTCAAAATAAAAGGTCTTGCAATAACCCACTGAAATCCTTTGGTCATATAAATAGCTAATGTCTAAAATGCCATGTGAGAAATTGTTTCTACCTAATTTTGAGACACATTTTGTTCTGACATGTTAAACCACAGCCCTTCAGAGGGGTGGGGTTTCTTTTTTGCATCTGTTTGGTATTGCATACATATGAGTAAGAGGAACAGCTGGGATTATCACCTGCAGAGAGAGGATATTCTTGGATCAAATGTACAAGTTTATTGCCTTTTATTTGAAACTTCCACAGCATGTTCACACCTTCTTATCGCACTGAAACTACAGCCTTTGTAATGTGGTGTATTGCAAACTTCTAGTCTGCATGAAGCAGTTACCTTTGACCTCAAAGCACAATGTAGTTGCCTTGTGACACCACTCAAAGGAAGCTTAAGTGCGGTGTTGCCTTGAACATAAGCCATAAACTTTATCTCATTCTGAGCTGTGTTGTTAATGCGGCCCCTCTTTTGCCATTTTAACATTTTCTTCTTGGTCAGCGGCTGTTTTACTTGTCAATACAGGAAAACTTTACTCATTATTTTCTGCCTAACTTAACTAATGGTCCTTGACCATAGTTTAAAATTGAACACATTCATTCAAATGTGAGCTCTTTATGTGTTTGCTTCCCTTTTGTCCACTGTGTTTAGCTGTTTCAGCGGTTTGGCTTGTTATTGCAAAGATATGAAACAGTATTCCAACACCCCCCCACCCCCCCGGCCCCCTCCACACACACACAAACACCCCTATTCTGCACACTGTGGTCTTTTACATCCTCCTCATCAGCTCTTCAATCAGCCGACGCCTTCAAAACACACAGACATTAAGTGCAGTCTTTGACTCCTTATCAGTAGGTTTGCATTGGGCTTATCTGGTTGACATTGTTAAACTACTTTACCTAGAATGCTGTGGGAGATAGGGGCACAATGGTAGGCTGGGGTGCCCTCTGGGTTAATGAGAGAGGCTTTCATGTTGTTAGAGCAAATATGCTGCAAGATGATTTAAGTGCATAAATGTGTGTATAAAGGGTCAAGGTGTCATGGAAAGGTGTGGCAGCTTTTATGGGTTATTTTTTGTTGTTTGGTTTTTGTTTTTCCCTCTTGGTTTCTGGTGCAGTTGTTAAAGACACAACTTCAACAACATGTATTGCATGGTTTTGGAAAAGAAACAGAGAAAAGACTGGAAACCGAGTAACGACAGGGTGTGAACCAGCGAATGTAAAGTTGTGCATGTGGTGGCAGTGGGGGGCTTTCCAATCCCAAGAAAGCTCTCCATTTAGATATGGCCTGAGCGTGTCACTGAAGTGAATGAATGGCTGTCAGCTGCTGCTCGATGTTATGTGTGTGTGTGTGTTTGTGCACGTATTGGGGTGTGTTCAGGTCAGAGTGAGAGTAAGGAGATCAGCAGTTTTGTCTGCATCACCTCATCCATCGTTCACATGAGCCTCTGTGAGCTAGCTACTGGCATCCTTTTAACTTTGTGAGAACATGTGCGTGTGTATGCGTGTGTATTTGTGTTGTGTGACACTGTAGATTTCTGCATAGCCAGTCTGAGTCGTTGGTAGTTGTATAGCATAGCAACAGACTTACATAAATCCTGGATTGTGTGGAAGCAACGTCCATAGTCTTCTGCATTATAAAACAACTCCAACATCCAGTTTATATGATGCGTTTTGCTTTCTGATCCATTACAGTCATTTCAAAGGAAAAACTTGGGGAAGTACTGCACTGACTTCCCACAAACAAGCAGCCAAATGTGCATGACCGGCATTTGTTTTCAGCTGAGCAAAAATTTTGTGTCAAAGCTTAATTTTTTTCCTTGTTTTTTGCTATCTAAAATTACAATCCAATAATAATGTTAAACATTCAATAAATGAATGTGAATTATATTTAAATCACATTTATGTCTTGTTCAGATATCTTTTATAATGTCAAAGTATTTGCTTTAAGAATTTTAACACAGAGGAAAGTGGGAAGAGGTGAGTTATTTAAGTGTGTAGGAAGTGCTGATTTTTGTATATGTGCTCTACTGTGTGATCACTTTGATCAGTAAGAAATGTTATCTGTATTGTATAACTCTAACCCTCTATGATCACTATTTTTCTTCTCAACTGAATATGATAAGAGTAAACACAGTTTGTTTCTTATATATTTCCTACAGGTTTTATTTGATTCTTTGGGTCTATTTTATTCATTCCATTTTATTTACATCCAATATATTTAATGTTATAGGACATTTTGTGTACAAAGAAAAAAGCAACAACGTAATGAATAGATACAAAATGGGTTTGTTATCAAAGCAAAGAACACAATTAACTAAAATATGTTAAAATTAGACAATGTAAATATTTCACATGCACTAAATGCTAAGACACTGCATTAAAAAAAGCCTTTCGAATTACAAGGAAACATGAAAACTATTGATTCCATTGTCAAGATGTTTTTGTTTCCAATATTGAGTCATTAAAGATTGATAATTGGCCAATACCAAGCCTCAATCTGATACTTGCACACTATATGGCTGATAACTGCGCATGCAAATATTATTGCCAAGTACATGCCGAATGTCTCTGAATCTCTGCAATACAGGAAGCAAAACAAACTTTCTGTTTTATGATCAACATCTTAAATAAAAGTTTCCATTCATGTCTTAGTGCAAATCTACTAGAGCTGTAGATGAGCTGTCATGACTAGGACTTACCTGTAATAAATGTTCTTACAGAAAGAATTTCCCTCTGCAGTGTTCAGCGTGCTCTCGTAGGGCTTCAGAGAGACAATTCACAATGTCTGTTTCTGCTCTGAGACTGTTCTGGAGTAGCTGAACCTTGTCGCTTTCTGGCAAAGAGGCCTGAATTTTAACCAGTTTAACTTGAACCAAAGTAAAAGGACTCTATAGAAAAATGGCAGATGGCAGCTATTACCTGCAACAGTACATAAATGGTTGGATTTTGTGGAAGACACGTGGTTGGGAAGTGATATTTGCTCGGCTTCTTCTCCAGTTGTGCTGTTGTGGTGGTTGAAATCTGTGCCATTAGGAATTCATATTGCCACCATTATATTGGCATTTCAACAAAATATGCCTAAAACGCTTTAACGGTCCAAGTTAAACTCTATAAAAATCCAACATAAATATTTCCTAGACACACTAAAAGTTTGTAAGATTTGTTACGGATGTAGAAATTTGCTCTTCTCCCTTCTTCAAATTAGTTTGTCTCCCCTGTCAGGTTCCTGCATCAAAACCAGAAAACATAAAAATATATAACAACAGCTGGGGTGTTGTAAGTAACTTACAACATAATTCTGCTTACAACCAAATTGTAAAATGCTTAGATGGTCTTCCAGAACACTTTGACACCCCTGCAGAGCTCCTTCAGTCAGACGCCATGGGATAGGGTACACCCTGTAATCATTTTGCTCCAATGACAATTAGTTGACTGAAAATGCATGTTTTGAATATAAGAGTAAGCTTGGGTACCCGATGAGAACCCACACAAGAGAGAAAAGCACATGCAATCTCTGTATAGAAAGCTCCCTGCCATAGTTTGAACCTACTGACTGTGACTTCCTGTTAACTACAATACTTTGCAGCCCCATCCTGATACTAATACTTTTTAAAAGAATCCCTTCACCAGGGCCGTAACATTAATTCTCACACAGAATTAAGAAAGACAAATCAGACAGCAAAACTGCTGCAGCTCAGAATAAGTTGTAATTTGGACATGTTATTTTTGGTCATATGAGCCACAAGAAAACCATAAAAATCCTACTGCATCTTAACAGAGAACAAACCAAATGAAACAGTGTGTCCTAATTTTAACCATAGACAAAGTTATTTTTCCAGCCAAGAACCGGACAAACGCCTCTGCCACGCAGCTCGTTTCAGCCTATACTATGAATATACATTTTTTAAAAATCATGTGGCCACAGATCAATCCCAAAATTAGATACAAACAAAGTTTTGCCAAGATCCATTTTCATAAAAGAAAATCACAAGAATAATTTTCATACCTTTTGCATTTCTAAAGAAACAGACGAGCAGATTAGTGTGGTTAAAACACAACATACCTGGTGGAGGTAAATAATAACTAGAATAAGTCGTTGTTTCGGGCCCTGTGATGGACTGGCGAACTGTCCAGGGTGTACCCTGCCTCTCACCTGGGATTGGCTCCAGCCGCCCTGCGACCCCGTTCAGGAAGAAGCGGTAGAAAATGGTTGGATGGATGGAAGACGTTGTTTCGTGTTAGAGGGGGATGAATACTAGCAGGAATGATCTCTGGTACCTTTTTGTCTTGCATTAATCTTGATAAAACCTAAAGCTTGTTACATACTCCACAAGAAGTGGAGTATGTAGTATGTAGTATGCTGGCCTTTCTGTCCCCTTGCCCACTGGGGAGAGGAGGGGAAGGAGAAGGCTGTGAGTGGATGTGGAACAGGGGG
>JBAMHV010000023.1:13644253-13657963 GCA_037177535.1 Pseudomugil gertrudae
ATATTATATTATATTATATTATATTATATTATATTATATTATATTATATTATATTATATTATATTATATTATACAGTCATTTGGCAGAGGCTTTTATCCAAAGCGACTTACAAATGATAAGCAGACATTTTAACCATAGCTATTTCCCTAACATACATGTCTTGTGAGTGGGAGGAAGCCGGAGTACCCGTAGAGAACCCACGCATACATGGGGAGAACATGCAACCTCCACACAGAAAGGCCACTGGACAACCGCTTTTCGACAACCTAGCTGTGAGGCCACAGCACTAACCACTGCACCACCATCTTTTTTTATTTGAGAGTCATACATACATGCATAGCAAAGTAAACCTTACGAAGGCGCATATACAACCTTATTAGCTTTGCTGCTTGTGTCCTCATGTACGCATGATGATTATTCCAGAGGAATCCGAACCTCTACCTGGTTCTAAGCTCTCCAATTAAAATCTACTACTGATGAAGAGCTGGTGCCATCAAATCATGTTGTTGTAGTCCTAAATTTGTACTCTAAAAAAATATGTTAAAATAGTTTGACATCCGACTTTAAGCAGAGTAAACTGTGTTTAAAGACTTTACAGTGTTATCAATACAGTGTACTGGTGTTTGTAGAACTTCTGTTTTAGTAAACTTATAAAAGTATTTAGCAAGATGTAAAACTGTCCTAATTATTGTAAAAAGGATTTCAGCTACATAATGTTGCTTCATCTTTTTGATAGTGTTTCAGAAATGTATTCAGAGCTTTGTAAAACTGTTGCACGTTTAGGTCTGCATTAAGGATTGTAAAACGTGTCTCATGTTTGGTGCAGTTGCTTTTTCTGAGATGTAAAGTTGTTTAGGCTTTAGTAGAAGGGTTTCAGCATTGTATTTTTGTTTTATACATGCATGCAAGGTTTCTATGATGTGATTTGTGATGCTGTAAAAGTGTTCTGCACTCTCTATAATTATCAGACCTATGCGATGCCTTCTTGCACCACATACTAGAAAAGAATGGAACAAAATAGGTCATTTAATTCAATGAGGCCATTTCCTTTGTCTCTCTAAGTGTCATGATCTGTTATCTTATTGTTTGTTCTGCATCACGCAGCTTTTTCTTCTGGGTTCAATCTCCACATTTTAGTATGTGGGTCTACATGTGACCTGAAACATTACAACTCTGCTCACTTACTTGCAGCTCTTTCAGGGTTTTTTCCAAAGTTTAATTATGCATTTGTATGTTGTTTTTTCTTCAAACTCTTTTATGACACATCATACATGATTGCTCTGTTGTGTGATGTTTCAGTTGGACTAACTGGTACACATTCACAGCTGTGAAACAGACAACATTTCAAAATAAGAGGTCAAGACAGGTAAAAGCACTGCCTCCTTACCAATTAATTCTATTAGCAAGTGGACAAACAAAACAAAGAGGACAGCGAGGCTCTCCAACTCTACTGATTGTGACCATCTGGGTCATTTGACTTGCACTGCTTTTCCTCTTTAACCTTTTAAAGAAAGGTCTTTATTCACTCCTTTGACAAATGTAAAAGAAAAAATTAACAAATATTTTTAGGGATGTTTACAGTTTATGTTTACGTGACAAAGAAGTGACATTGATAGGATTTTTCATTTACAGTCACGTGGTCTGACGTTTCTTTCCAGCTTTGGCTGTAACAGCTGGGTTGCTTTCTACCTTGCCAGGAATATGTGACTGTGATTAGCCATCTGCTGCTAGTGCCAGCTCTTTTACACATAGAAAACACATGGTATAGGGGGATAGCGTTAGCTATGGCTGATCAATTAAACACCTCCTAATAGGTTAGGCATGCTTCATTGTACATCTTTCAGAAGTTGTGAGTTTCTTTCAGTTGCAGATATTTTTTATGCCGTGTTTGTAAGATTACTTTTTAAGGTTTCCGTGTGTTTTCCATGTTTTCTAACGTTCACATTTATTTAATCTCTGAGTTATGGACCTCAGTGCTAAAGCTAAAATTAGGTTTTACTAAAGAAAAATACAGAAGTTTATGTGTTCATTCATGCTCAGAGGATGAGAGTGCAATCATTCTTCAGGAGTTTGGTTCAAGAGCCCATGCTGTGTTTAGAGGTAATCCCATCTAGTCCATATCCTTTCTCCTCACAGACCAGTTCAAGCTGCATTCCTGCCAGCCAGATTATGTTCCATGTCCTCAGTGATGCCAGGTATTGCAGCATTCAGGCCCCCACTTTTGCATACCAAGCTTGCATTGATCATGATGTTGCATTGAACCTGAAAAAGATCCTTCCATGTGGACTGTGAGGCCACATTGATGTAGCAACCTGCAACGTTTTGGAGCTCAGCCCAGCACAAGATCCCAAGGCTCTACCACTAGCTGCTTTCCCGCAAGCTGCCCTCCAGACCTGGATCCAGGAAGGTTCCTCATATTTCCTTTCCTGGGTGAGGTATCTAAACAATCTGTGTTTATGGTCCATTGAGGTCTAAGGATGGCTTTTAGTCCCTAGACCACTTTGCCTTTATATATCTCAAATAATCTTAATCTTTAGTTGATGCTTCCTGCAATACCATATGTTCTTAAATGTATCCACCACATTCAGAGGTGCTGCTAAAACTATAGTTTAACTACGTTCAAGATCAACTTGCAGAGATTGCAGCTGTAGTTACACAAAGGGCACATGTTCTCAGAGCACTCGGAGGTGCTGAGAAGTGCTGTTTGCTCGGTCTCCAGCAGGAAGCACTTTTTCTTTTCCTATGACAACACAATCTGAAGCTTAGACAGCAGACTATCTAGCTGTTATTTTTATTTTAACAGGCATTTATGATAATCCATCTTCATGTAATCTAATTTATAACCTGTTTGTTTAACTGAACATTAAAAAGTGTGTTTAGATGAGTGTTTATATGCACCCCTGCCAGCTTTTTGCCCTGCCCAACAAGGTCTTGGCAGTGTTTAATTGCTCCCACATGTTGGCTCAATGCAGCCAAGCTAAGGCACCCACCTCAGGTGCCAGTCTGTGTGTGTGTGTGTTTTATGTGTGTTAGAAAAAGTAGTAGGGATGGAGCAAAAGGCTGTTAAATATGTTGTTTAACAGCATTTTGTGTGCATAACTGCAGTCTTCCTGTTTATGTGTTTGAGTGTGTATTTAATATGAAACATTTTTCAGATTGTGAAAAATCTGTTTACACACTCACATTGAAGAGAGCTGACTTCGTTCTTCTTTTGGGACAAAAAGCGAATGAGTAAATAAATCATTTGGAAGGGAGTGGACCTCAGGCTTTGACTTGGCCAGTGAAAGTTAGTGATTACGTCAGGTTAAATTATAGCCTGTGTCATAGGAGCATATTTACAGACATACTTTATTTTACATAAGGATATGTATCTATGTGCACGTTTCAGGGCAGGTACGGGGCTGAACAGCCTCCTCTGTGCTGTTCCTGTAACAAGGAAATGTTTAAATAAACATCCCTTCATCTTCTTTTGAGGTACGTTTTTTTTATTTCTCTCTCTTTTTTGCATAATGTGCCTTTTTGGTTTTGCCTCCCTTCATCTATGCATTCGTTTACTTGTGCTGCCTAAGTGAAGCCTTAGTCATAGGCTTTGTCTCTCAGTGTATGATGTTGAGTGTGTGTTTGCCTGTTTGCGTGCTGATGGCCCTTTCATCTCATCAAGTGTTCATCACTCCGTCATTCATCAATAACACCATACGGCAGATCACTCATCAGCCCAGGTCCCTGTTTTAAAGTGATAAGATCTCTGCGCCCTCAGATTCTCTCTGTACGTGCACGCACACCATCACACGTGCACACATGACGTGGCATATGATCACAATGAGTTTACAGAGTATTATATTTAATGCTGTGGAAGGCCCCCTGTGCAGCACCTACACATTATTCCCCTTCCAAATGACACACACACCCTCCAGCTCAATGTTGTGTCTCAGTGCACACACACACAAACACACACACAGTTTCCATGGCGACCAATAGGCAACCATGCAGAATGAGTGCATAGTCTCTTGGGACATCTCCTTTGTCCATCTTTCCATTGCTCTCCTTTGGTGATGACAAGATGTCTCCTTGCTGTCTCATTTTTTTGTTGTTGTTGTGTTTTTTCCCCCTCCAGCCTCGTTCATTATGAATATGTTTCAGCTCATAAGCTTCATTTCATATGACCCATCCAGACAGTTGCAGCAGGCAGTCTTTGTGCTCAAGTTCTTTCCTTCTGATTTTCAAGCTGGATTGCTCAAAGTTCTGTTTCAGCAAATGCAACAAAGACATTAATCCCAGCTGAGCAATTGTGTCCTGGAATCTCAACAGTGTTGCGATAAGTGCAGCTGGAGACAGTTTGAGTGGCAGCTACTCATTATGAGTAAATGCAGTATGGATGGGAGAAGGGGGAGAGGCAGTTCTACCATCACAAATGCTGAAAAGAGGTGATGGCTGTGAAAATGTTAAATGTCATTTCCTCAGTTCCTGTGAGTCACTATTGTCAAGGCTGAGGAACATGGTCTCGGATTTGGAGGTGCTGGATTCTCTTTCCAACCAGTTAACACTTGGCTGGCTCCAGTGAGAGCTAGACATCACAGTCTGATGAAGCCAACAGTACCACATCATCAACAAAATCAGAGACCCAATCGTGAGACCACTGAACTGGACCCATTCAAAATCTCAGCCAAGCTTAGAAATTCTCTCCACAAACGTTATGAACAGTGTTACAAAAGGCAGCCTTCATCTCGGCCCGCCCTCACTGGACATTAATCCGACTTGGTGCTGGTATTCTCAGTTTGGCATACCTTGTCGGAACAGCAAACCAATTAAGCCAAAATCACGCATTTAATGTCATACATTTCATGTGCTTAGTTATGTCACATTCGATGGTACTAATGCGTATTAATCAAAGGTATGCTATTCTGATGGGTATGCCAAACTGAACACAAACAATGCTGACCAAGCTCTGTCATACAGACACCAGACAGCCCGTACAACAGGGCCCACTACTTCATTTTCCAACAGCAATCCCTACACGAGTCCCTGTGGGATGCAGCTGAATGCTTCTCCAACTCTGCAAAGCACATGTAGACTGGTTGGGTGAACCCCCTTCCCCTCTCCAAGACCTTGGAAACGTAACTAATAATAATAATATAATATAATAATAATAACTACAATAACAAAACAGATAAGAAAATTTGATTACAAACAAATTACAAAGGCAACCATTAGGTATTAACAGCATTCGGGACTTTTTTAATTGATACAAATTAAAAACACATTTGAAGAATTGGGAAGGTAAAACCTTACATAATGCATCTTATCTCAGTCAATAAGGGTTACTTCTCTGTTGTATAATGAATGTGTGTGTCTCTTTGTCATCAAAATACTAAGTTGAACACTGGTAAAATCCAAAAATGAAATATCTGTTGTCTCCACTTCCCTCTGGTGTAGATCTGTTTTTATCCCATAAATTCCTTCATTCAAGTCACTACAACTCTAAGATGAGGCATTAGGCTACCAAGTTTACAGTATAAAGTATCTCTAAACTCTTGTAAATCACTTTTTTGTTACGTTTTCAGTTGATGTGTCGTTATTGAACTAATCTTAACTTTTTGCCTCCGTCAAATCAACAGCAAAGATGTTTTATAAAGCTGTATTCTTTTTTCTCTACAAGGACTCAAAAGGTAAAGCATTGTAAAGCAGACTAATTAGACTTTCCAATTATGTATAATAACACACTAATAGGTATCATTACAGGGGGTAAATAGCTGTTACACTTTCATTTCCGCTTTCAGTTCCTCTCTTAACCCAGCATACACGCACTGAGGAGAGGGATGGAGTCAGAGTGCTCGGGGAAATCTCATATATGATGATTTGCAACACATAACTTCTTACTGCAAGGTAATGATGTAAACCAGCTGGTCATCGTGCAGTCCAACTAAGACTTACCACAATAGCAGCTTCCTAAATCTTAAGCCCACCAATAGTGAAATTATGTAGCATTAGTTTTTGGTGATTATTTTTTCCTTACAAATTTCTATAAAACCCGTAGTAAATATAAAAAAGATCATTTGTCTACCTAACATGGGACATTACTGAGAACTGTACCTTCAGGTATTGAAGTAAATACTGTATTTCTCTGTGTAGGCATCTCTTTTCTCGAGTGTTTTTACTCTGCAGCTGTGTGCTTTCTCTCTTTTCTATAACTCGTGTATCAGTGAAAAATTAATGAATTAAAGGTCAGTAGTGTTCAGTCAATATCTGTTTTGAAAATGTCATTTTTATTCATTGTATGCACTCATGTGAGATTCAAAAAGCAAAACCACAATGATTTCACCTCTGACATCTGCAATGGAATCGGCAAATCACACACTTAACATCTCTGCTTTTACATCACCTGACAGCTTGGCAAGCTATATTTATTTTTGCTGTAACCTGTAGTTTTCTGCTCTTTTAGGACAAATATATCTCCTGAAACAAAAGAAAACAGAGAAAGGATTGTAGCACTTGTTTAGAAAATGTCCTGCTGAGAGTGGTTTAGGAATGAGGACAATCACTGCTTACAGAAAGCATGTGTGTGTGTGTGTGTGTGTGTGTGTGGTGTGTGTGTGTGTGTGTGTGGGGGGGGGGCACAATGTTGGGTTTGACATAAAAGTTGAAGTTATCATTCCAGTATTGTTTATGAGCTTACATTTTTTCAACAAAAATGAGAGGACTACATAGAAGCACAATTAAAAGAGTTACAGGGACTGTTACGACCATTGTTGGCAAAGGGGTTTTTGTCGTAACCACATAAAAGATGCGTGGTTGTAATGGTAGTGAAAGTGAATTTATTCATATCGGAGAGGGTATCAGTACACACACGTGGTCCCACAGAGTTGGGGTTCACGAAACTGCCCAAAACAATAAAGTAATATAACAAAATCCTAACAAACATAAACTGGGATGGCCAAATCCCCAAGGTATGTAAATACAATACCAAACAAAAACAAAACAGGCCTCGTAAAATGGTTAACAAAAGGGAGAGCAGCTCTAATAACTAAGGTTATCAAACAAACACAAAATCACTAGTAATGCTAATTACAAAACAAAAGCACTCAAAACTCCTAAGTAAATGTACATACAAATATATATTAAATATATTTACAGAACTATCAATTATCAAAATATGTACAATTACAAACAAAAACCTTAACTAGCCCAACTCGTTTTACACATTACCCAAATATTAAACAAACCAAAAACCAAGTAGTTTTAACACTACTGGATCAAATTTATACAAAGTTTAATATAAACAACAAACGAAAAACCAAGTAGTTTTAGCACTACTGGAACAAGAATAAGTACAAACAACAATAATACTAAATACTGAGTAAACTAAGTGTAACAATCAAAATCCCCCCTGCTGTTGGACTCATGAACACCTTATAATGGACACTTTATAACACTTTATAACACTGGTCACGTCACATCACTTTGCTTTATCTAAAGTATAAAAATATATGCAACACATGACAAATAAACCACAAACATCACCGTATGCACAACTTCCCACCTAATTCCACTCTGCCTTGCATCCTGTCTCTTCTCTCAGCTCTTTTCCATCAGTAAAAGTCAGTCCAACTCTTGTTTTATCTCTGGCTGTTATTCCCTCTCTCCCCCTGATAATTGTATTTCTTTGCTGGATCAGCAATCAAATCTGAGCATTTATATCCAGCTACTGATGCTAATAAGCCAAATGTTGCTGTAAAACTGATGCGTTTATTGTTCGGGATGCTGCTTCGGACATGTTCCAGTCCTAATGAGGGAGACGTGGATAGTTTTATGAGCTGAACATTATGAAGTATTACTTTCTGATAAAACGTAGGATTTTGTTCTTTTTATTTTGATTTGAAGGACAAGAATCACTTTGCTAAAAGAGTATCATGCGTACTCTCATCAGTGTGGGGAAGTGTAGAGAACAGTTTCCTGAAAAACTTGTGACCTCATCACTGAGATAAACACGTAGCAAAGGGTGGACGTAGCATCTTCTCTTACGTGCTTTCATTCCAGTGTTTCTCAGCCCCCGCTTTGGTGCCTTTCTTACATGATTTTTTACATTTGCACAACAGTGAATGCATTTCTCTAAACAATCAGTACAAACTGCAAAACCTTGTTGATAACCTGTAAAAGCGTGTCACTGGCTCAAAATGGAAAGTTCATTCCTCAAAAGCAAGTATTCATGTCAATGAAAGTTGTAATGAATTACTGTGTGGACCCAGAAGATCAGCCACACACAGGAGCTGAGAACAAAAAATTAGTTTAGCAGAGGAACAGTCCAGGATAATGAGCAGCTTGTGGAAGTCCTATTATCCAAGACAGAGTCAGGAGGGAGGCAGGAGGACAGGTACTTAACCAAGATGTTTGGCAAGGCTCGGGGATCCAAAAACAAGGCTAGAGTCAGAAACCAGAATATCAGAGAAGGTAGAAGTATCCATCAATGAGGGACAATCCGAAGAACGCTGGAAAACAACAAGACATGTGTCTGATGATAAATCTGGCAGAGGGGAAGAGACTGGAGAGAGTGTAAGTAGGTAGAAGAGTAGGTGGACTGAATGAGGCTGATGAGCTGCTAACTGCAGAAGCAATTAGGAAGCTCCAGATGAAGTGGATGAGTCTGATGGTGTGGAGGAAGTTCCAACAGGAAGGGATTATGATGAAAAGTCCTGACAGCATCGTTTATGAGCAAGATAATCAAATGGCTTTGTCACGTTTCCATGATGACACTTTACTCTGTAAATGTTTTCTGATGCAAACAAGTCAGATCTTTGTGACACTACCTGAAAATGCTCCACACAGCACTGTGTATTATTTACACAGCTATTTATAAAACTACAGTAAAGTTACACATTACTGTGTTTAGTGAGGTAACTGAGTAAAAGATACTGAACATGTATGTTTCACATTTTTAATGCATTTGTTCTTTGCAGTTCTAATTTGTTCACAGCATTGTGCAAAAGAAAAAACAGCCTTATTTACAACAAACAACAAGCTGTACTGTAAACAATACTGTACAGTACAACTGGAAATGAACATACAACATATATTGTACTGTAAATCACATCCAGATGTTTCTGTCTGGCCACATATTTTCATCTTACATCACAGTGAATATCATCTCCTGCAATGCAGCGAGGAAAGTTTCTCATCGAGTGGTGAATCCTCTGCAGGACTCTGTGATGTCATCACATGCTGCATCCATGGACACTAGCAGGGCCATCTGGGTATGTGGATGCCGGTCATATACCTTCCACCTCCAGGAAGAGTAAAAATTCCTCTATTGGGTTTAGGAATGGTGAATAGAGAGGGAGATACTCCACCAGCATCCTATCATGTGCTGGAAACCACTGTCTGATGACATCTGAGTGGTGAAAACACACATTATCCCAAACAACATGTTTATCCAGATGGTGTCCAGCTAGACCCCCTCATTCTCATTGTTCAATTTAGGAGACATTTTCAGGAAAAAACTATTTAAAATATTTATAAAATTTGCTTGATTTTGATTTAGACTAGTTCAACATTTTTGTGTGTTATGACTGAAGCAATGAAACGAGGACTGTTAGTTTTATATGGAATGACTATTCAGCATTCACAAGTATAATTAAATCTGACTGACATGAGCTTAAAGGTTATCAAACAGCAGAGTTGTATGAAAGCAGTTGATGCATGTCCAAAAGCTTTTGCAATGTGTTGGAAGCAGCAACAAAACTGCTACTATGATAATAATAATAATACATTTTATTTCCAGGCGCCTTTCAGGACCCAAGGTCACCTTACAAAACCATTAGAATAAAAAAAACATGAGAATTAAAATCAGTTTAAAACATAAAAAATAAAACATCATAAAGCAAACAGAAAACAAAGGTTAAAGTGTGTAGGCCAGATTAAACAGATGAGTTTTAAGTTGTGATTTGAATGATGGAAGTGAGTCAAATGTTATGGAGGTTGAACTGTTGTGCAAATATTGATGTGAGAAAAAGTGTAATTCACTGTGTGTAGAACACCTAAAAAGAGACATGGGCTAAAATTGTGCCTGTAATTGTGATGCATCCTCTGCAGGCCCTTCATCTCCAGCTCGTCCTGCTACACCTCAGTCTCGGGGCAGCCCGGTCCCTCCTCCTCCTCCTCCACGTCCATCTTCACGACCAAAGCTACCCCCAGGGAAGCCTGTCGCAGACCTGGTAGGCAGACACATGAAAAGATCTGCTTTTTTCCATCTTTTTGCTCTGAATTCTACATAAAACAGTGTAAAATTTGCTACTGCATTATGCTGTATGCTCACAATAAGCCGATCTGCTCTCGTTTTCCTCAGAATCGGCCATTCAGTCCACCAGTTTCAGGCAGCCCCCTGCCCTTTGCCCCCCTGGCCCGTTCCGAGAGCTCTTCCTCCATCTCCTCCATTACCTCACACAGTGCAGCCTCCACTCCAACCCTGGGGAAAGACCTTAACATGCCCGCCACAGGTAGAAACCTGCATGTTTCACTGTGCTTCTTCACTGTTTTGTCACAGTTTGAGTCCATTTGTTGTCTGTAGCTCGCCATCTTGTCCTCACCTCACAGTCTTGTCCTTCTCCATGACTCTCCTCATGTCTCTGCTTGCTCAGAGGCCCCACAGCCTCTGGTGTGGTTTGACCACGGCAGGTTTTATTTAGCTTTTGAAGGTGAGTCGAGCTAAGGTGACACTGTAGTGCTGTCGCTGCATGGACTAAAATCACATCCGTTTTTGTTTAGTTTCTTTCCTTGCTGCCCATCCCATGTTGTTCTCAGCTAGAACCCAGACTCATAATGGATGGCTCTGTTTGAAAAGCATCTTTTCTTTGTGTCCTACCCTCTGCTTTGTGTGTAAGATCATCTAAAAAACACAGTAGATGTTTTATTGGCATCTTTTGTTAAAACCTGTTTTTAAGGATGCTCCAGGGGACCCAGTCCCCTCACCATGGGGCCCCAGGACACCTTGCCAGTAGCAGCTGCCTTCACAGAAACCATCAATGCCTACTTTAAAGGCGCTGACCCCAGCAAGTAAGCACATATTATACATTTATAAACATGGCAAAACTACTGTCAAGTGTCTTTTATACACTCACCAACAGCTTTATCAGGTCTACCTTGCTAGAATCCTTCAGATCTATCTTAAGTTTAACTGTTATAGATTCACCACGGTATTGGTGACACTCCATGTAAACTTTACTCATGATGCATCACACAGTTGCTGCACATCCATGATGAGAATCTCCCGTTCCACCACATCCCATAGATGCTCTGTTGCAATGAGATCTGGTGACTGTGGAGGCCGTGGGAGTGCAGTGATTCATTGTGATGATGAAGGAAGCAGAGATGATGTGAGCTGTGTGACATGGTGCATCATCCTGCTGGACGTTTCCATCAGAGGATGCTAAACTGTGATCATAAAGGGATAGGTTGAAATTCAGCAAGTCAACATAAATGTGCTGAGTCGCTGTCTGGCTAATTGAATCATTGTGTTAAGGAGCAGGTGAACAGGTGGACCTAATAAAGTGGTGTATAAGTGTATTATATAGTTATAATAATAATAATAATACATTTTATTTAGAGACCCCTTTCTGGACACCCAAGGACACTGTACAAAATAAAAGAACAGTCATAAAAATCAATCAATTAAAAACAGACAGTAAAACAATCAGCAGGGAGATGGATGATTATGTGGAGTATGCTTATCTGAAAAGGTGGGTCTTGAGTTTAGATTTAAAGATTGAGATTGATTCACTGTTACGGAAGTCATGAGGTAGTGAGTTACAAAGATGGGGAGCAAAGTGACAGTAGGCCCTGCTCCTCATGGTGCTGAGACCTACAGGAGGGACTGTGAGGTGGATGGAGGAGGAGGACCTGAGTGAGCGGGTGTGTGTGGGATATGGAGTAGTTCTGTAGGAGCTATAGTTATGGATGGACTTGAATGTAAAAAGTAGGATTTTGACATGTTTCTTCATCCCGGAAGTGAAGCAACCACTACGTAAAGCAGGTACTGTTAACTAATATAGTCTGGTTGTACAAGCTCCCACATTTTATGCAACTTTCACTCTAAATGGTTTAACACGTCATGGCTCTAAAAACGGCACTAACAGTGGACTCAGTTTATTTAGTAGCAATGAAATTTCATAAATGGACTCCCGTGATCCCATCACTGCATCGAGCTCCTGAAGGTGTGTAAGTCTTTCCCAAACGGTGACAGAAGCAGCCTCACCCTCATTGTGTGTGTTGTGCGAGGTAAGATGGCGAGTGAGCAGGTCAGCATTGGGAAACTAAACAAAGCTTTCAGTTTCCCGTCTTCTTCAGCACATTCCCATCCTGAGGAGTTTTCTTTCCCTAAGAAGACAAACCACACACAGGTTAGGAACTACGACCCGTTCCCTGAACCGCGAGCTGTTTGCACACCGCCTGCGCATGTTTGCACACCGACTGCACACCGCCTGCGCATGTTTGCACACCGCCTGCGCATGTTTGCACACCGACTGCACACTGCCTGCGCATGTTTGCACACCGCCTGCGCATGTTTGCACACCGCCGGCGCATGTTTGCACACCGCCTGCGCATGTTTGCACACCGACTGCACACCGCCTGCGCATGTTTGCACACCGCCGGCGCATGTTTGCACACCGCCTGCGCATGTTTGCACACTGCCTGCGCGTGTTTGCACACTGCCTGCGCGTGTTTGCACACTGCCTGTGCGTGTTTGCACACCGCCTGCGCATGATTGCACACCGCCTGCGCATGATTGCACACCGCCTGCGCATGATTGCATACCGACTGCGCATGTT
Organism: Pseudomugil gertrudae; assembly: GCA_037177535.1. Classification (NCBI taxonomy): domain Eukaryota; kingdom Metazoa; phylum Chordata; class Actinopteri; order Atheriniformes; family Pseudomugilidae; genus Pseudomugil; species Pseudomugil gertrudae. The sequence continues at coordinate 13,657,070 of JBAMHV010000023.1, forward strand.
TGCATACCGACTGCGCATGTTTCCACACCGCCCGTGCATGTCTGCACACCACCTGTGCATGTTTGCACACCACCTGTGCATGTTTGCATACGACTGTGCATGTTTGCATACGACTGCGCATGTTTGCACACCGCCCGCGCATGATTGCACACTGCCCGCGCATGTTTGCACACCACCTGTGCATGTTTGCACACCAACTGCGCATGTTTGCACACCGCCCGCGCATGTTTGCACACCACCTGTGCATGTTTGCACACCGCCCGCGCATGTTTTAGGTGTTTAAAGTGGGAAAATACAGATAGTTTTGCAGCCTATGAACACATTTGTGAATCTGATGGAAGATTTTCTTAAATACAGCCTAAGAATAAATGTAAGATTCATAAGATGATATTGATCCTATAGCCGGAGTGAACTCTAAGCTGTACTCACTCTGAGCCATCTTAGCAAGATGAAACCGGTTCACCCAGGAAATCTTACTGTGGGGACTGGGAGTGTTGAAGACCACCATGAAGCTCACTGGACGGCCAGACCTGACGGGGTAGGGGACATATGAGGACTCGGAAGACTTTCCCACAGCTATGCAGACAGAGATGTGGCCAGAACTGAACCTTGCTGGGACTCTTTAGGGTCTCCTAGGACTCACTTGTCAGGTTTGCCTGGAACTAGGAGACGAAGGCAGCATTTGTTGGCATTCTGGATCTCCTCTTCTTTTAGACGGATGAGCCTCTGCAGAGCTAGACACCAGTCATGAGACACTGTGGTGTTGAGATTCTGAGAGATGACACAGAGGAGAAGACATGAAGAGGGCTGATCACTTTAAAGGTGCTTTTCCATCAGTACCTGCGCGACGCGACTCTACCGGCCCGGGCAGTACGATATTGTACTGGACTGCTT
>JBAMHV010000023.1:13658063-13671147 GCA_037177535.1 Pseudomugil gertrudae
GTTGATGATCCATTTCCTCTCCAGGTGAGGGTGCAGGCAGGTTGGCAGGATGAAATGGACAGATGATTAATAAAATGGCAGGCGTCCGTAACAGGGATGGATATGTGTGAGAGTTCATGACCACTACTGCACTCAATACTGCACAGAGTTCAACACTGATGAAATCAAACAACCATTACAAAAGCGGTCCTCCCTCATCTGGGAGATGCAAGCGTTATTTGCTCTTGTGAAAGAAGGCTAATGTTTCTTTCACTCATTCTACTGTCATTGGTTGTGAAAAAGCTACAGTAAGGAGCCTTGCTCGTTTGTGGCCCACACAGTTTCAGCAAGAGCCGATTGAGGCAATGTGGTCTCCCAGTGTGAGGGTTATAACAGGCTCGCACTCCCATAAGGGGAAATGTTGAAAATCTGATTACAGATGGAAGATGTTTGATGTAATCAGGGAAAATGTTAAGAAAACATCCTCTGGTTTTCAGCTGCCCTACCACCCGGTGACAGTTCACCCACACCACAGGATCTCCAATAAATAAGACTACAAGTCTGCACATTTTATTGTGCATGCAACTGCTTGTATCTGTGTGTGAGTGTGTGTGTGTGTGTGTGTGACCTCCGCCGTCCTTTGGCATGTGGAACATTTTGCACTGCTGTTTTTACAAGCCGGGTGTTAAGCTGTCCTTCAACTGCCAGGAAAATACCTTGGATCCCTTTCCCCCCTATCATGCTCACACACACACTTGAATACACACACGCACACACGCACATCGATTCTCAAGAAACCACAGTCGCAGTAGCGGTATCCGCAGCTCTGCCAAGCTCTTAAACACACTGAAACCAACCTCTCTGCTCTTTACAACCTCTTTTACACATTAGCCCTCTCTCTTTACATCTCTTCTTCATTTATCCGCCCTTCCTGCCACCCATCATTTATCTTTCTCTGTATCTGCTCCCTAAATATCCCTTCTGCTCAGATACAGGCCACGTTATAAGGCGAGCAGCAGCTGACTAGATGGGCTGTGATACAGCTAGTCTCATCTGGCAGCACCACCTTAGATTGGCTTGTTGTGAGATTTGCTTGTAAATGTGAAATACAGCGTGTCATGGTGGATGGCTTTCTATTACGGCTGTTTTTTACAGTCAAAAGGAAAGAGTGCAAAGGTTGTGTCTGCCTTTGAGAGTGTGTGTGTGTGTTTCTTCTTTATTACAGGTAAGCCAATATATCCCAATGAAATTATTTTTTATGAAATACCGAGTATTGCAGGAAGCTTGAAGGTTGCACCTAATTCACTGCCACAAATACTTTTCACTGTTAATTAATCCTCACATTTGAGCTATAATGCGTCTTAGTTCAAGTGCCGCAAAGTCAATTTAGTCCTACTAGAGGAGGATTCATCTTACGTGTGTGTGTGTCACGTGATGACCTACCACAAGCAATGATTCAGAGGTTTTAGCACATGAAAAAAGTAATTATTTGAAATAAAGATTGCAGGGAGCGATGCAACAGTGGCGCTCTGAGCTTTCAGGAAGTTCCAAGAATCAACCCTTTTAGCAATTCTCAGCATGACCACCTTTCAATGGCAAGGTTTAACTAATCATGTTTTTAAAAAGTAATATGAATCCAGATTTTGTTAGTTAGGTAAATACAACCTCCAAGGGAGACTACATTAGATATTATTACACCGTGTGATTATTTATTTTGTAAAAGCTCAGCTAAACTGCTGAAGCAGAGCATGACAAACTCAGCACACCCCACATGTTTTAACAGGATGTAAAACTACAACATCATTAGGAATATCTTAAAGAAATGATTGATTAATAAAGTATTAATATGCATTATATGGAGGAATTTTGGCCTCTTCTGCTAAACAATGTTCATTAGGCTAAATGGTTTAATATAACATGTAAGTCGCTTTGGTTAAAAGCGTCTGCCAAATGACTGTATAGTAGTATAGTATAGTAGGCTGTCGCTGATTAATGTCACTTATTTGTAGTATTGTTTCTGTGTTTGAGACAGTTGTTCTGCGGTAGAATACAATTTTGACTAAGGTGTGCAGATTTTGTGAATGAAGTCTATATTGAACAGTTTATATGTGCTTTATGCTGATATTCTGTATTTAATTCCGTTTGAAGCACCAAACAGAGCATTTCAGTCAAACATTATCAATTTTATCTTCTTTTCTTTAATTCACCTCCAACAATGGCTAATTCGGCATTTGTCTTGCACCCTGTTTTCTCTGAGCTCCCTACAATGAGGGATTCAAGCTGGTGGATCCATTTGATTTTAATCAAGTGTACTAGACAAGGGATACATGGAAAACCTTCAGTATTTCAGCCCTTGAAGACCAGGGTTTCCCATCGATGCAATAGCAAAACCTAAACCCATCATATACTTCCCCCATGACAAAATTATCCATTTAAGAAGATCCACAACAGGTGGAACTCCTTTTCTTAGCAGGTTGGGCAAATCCCGCACTGCAGCAGGAACTGGCAACTCAGGAGGAAAGGATATTAATTTAAAGCAAAGTATATTTAAAATAATATTTAAGAATTTAAAATCCATATCATCCTCACTCATTCAGAAAACCTTCAGATAAACATGGAAATATTTTCAGATGAGTAAATATACTTCTACATACTTATCCAATAGTTTCTAATGTGGACAAAATCCATCTGGACCTACAGAGAAATATTGCAAACTAATCCTGCAGTTTGTTTATTCCTAAATGTAGAGAGGAGCCAATAAGCTAGATCTAGCTGCAGGGATCACCTACTGCCCTGCACGTTTTAGATGTTTCCCCGCTGCAACAGACCTGATCCAAATCACACTTGATCCAAACAACTCGTTGTCAAGTCTATCAAGCATCTTAATGAGCCTTTAATAATGTTACTCAGGTGTATTGCAGCAGGTAAACACGTACACAAGCAGGACAGTGGCTCAAGATGTTCAGTTTGGAATTCCTGCACAAATGCATCAGGAACATTGACAGTGTAGCAAAGAAGCTGACAGTGCACCTTTGTTTTAGCCTTCTTTGCTCTGTTAGCCAGTTAGCTTCTGTTAGATCTGAGTTAGCTCAGTTACCACTTAGCTACATGCAGGTCAGACCTTGATAGCTCACAGCCCCCCTCTCAGCTCCACATTTTGATCATTTTTGTATTTTCTTGGAGCGATTACATGCGTGACGGTGCTAGGATGGCCACATTAGAAACAGCCCAACAAGCCTCACTTTGGCTCTAGTGGGATGCTTTATCCATCTTTATAGAATCTATGGTCTGACATATGGACATGACAGTGTTATTGGTCCTCTGTCTTCTTTTTCCAATTTCTCTGCAAGGAAGTTTTGGGTGATTTTTGACTGCTTTTATAGGTTTGACAAGCAAATAAGCTGTGTAATAAAATCAAGCCATTTCCAACGGAGATCTTTCTCAGGCTGATTTGAAAGATCAATCCATGCATAAGGTTTAAGCAGGGTTCTCTCCAGCATTTGCAGAATGTGCAGAATGCTGCAGCCCATCTCCTGACAAAAAATAAGCATTGTGTTGTACTGGCTTCTCTTCATCCTGCAACTTTTAGATGTCACATTTCTCCAACACACCTGAATCAAATAGCTGAATCCCCTCTTCTGCATGGCATCCCACACTGCAGGGGCCTGGTAAGAGCCATTCATTTGATTCAGCTGTGTTGGATAAGGGCGGCATCTAAAAGTTACAGGACAGTAGATCTCAAGGACCGAACTTGAGAACCCCTGCGCAAGACTGTTCCACAGTCTTCCTCTCTCTGTTAAACCCTAGGATCAGACAATTATTATATCAAGTTACATAATTAAAGCGTTATTTTCACTAAGAAGCTTCACCTGAGTCTCCCGCAGCCCCTCCCATTAGAAAGTGTAAAGGCAGTGTAACTCAAGTCCAAATCTAGGACTCGAGTCCACACCTCCGAAGTCTACAAATAAAAAAATTATATCTCTCATTTGCTTGCTCCACTTTTTTAATGTGGGCTCAAATGGGTGAGTCTGAGGTCTTTCCCTTTGTGACCTCAAGAAGACAAATGACAACTCCTCCTGGTTAATGGGCAGGTGCCACACATAAAGGTTCAGACACAGAAACAGCTTGTTCTCAGTAGAGCTCACTGAGCTGAAATTAAGGATCAAAGTGGAATTTAGGGTTACACACTTCAAAAGCAACGTAGCTGGATCTGTGACATCTGTTGAAATTGTTTGAAAAATGTAAAATATGGGACCTTTAAAACAGCATCTAATATAAATGACCTCATAATTATTCTGAATCCTGCTATTTTCCTTTTTTAAAACATCATTAACAAAGTAGTTTTGCATTCAGATGAATTCAGCCTTACTCTGCTCATGATATGGGCAGCATGCTCAGTCGTTAGCGCTGTGGCCTCACAGCAAGAAGGTCGCAGGTTCAAGTTTGCATGTTCTCCCCATGTATGCGTGGGTTCTCTCCGGGTACTCTGGCTTCCTAATAGTTATGGTTAAAATGACTGCTTAGCATATGTAAGCTGCTTTGGATAAAAGTGTCTGCCAAATGACTGTATAGTATATCATGATTCACCTTTGAGAACTATGTTCATACACCACTACTGTAAAGTTGACCACTATGTTTTTTTGTTTGTTTGTTTTTTGTTTGTTTTTTTGTTTTTGTGGTGCCCATTGAGAAACCATTGGGATTGGTTATTTATTTTTTATATACTAACAGTATACAGGCCGTCATAGTTTTAGTCTAAAAATCATTATCAGCCTTTAAAAATTGTACTAAACCCCTGGTATATCCATGTGTATGAGACAGCCTGTACCTGGAGAGAAAACACTGCAGAGAGCCTTTGACAAATAAAAGGTGGGAGACAAAGGGGAAAGCTAAAAGGAGAAAAAGCATCACAGGGGCCATGATGGAGGGGAAAACATCAATACCGTGTGCATTTAGAGGAAGTGGGTGAGGAAGAGAGCAAAAGACAGAGCCATGGGAGAGAGGCAGGGAGCTCCGCTGAGAGAGAGAAGGAGGCTTGAAAATCAAGAGAGAAGTCTAAATGAGATTATCTGAAAGAAGTCGAAGACAATGAGCAAAGCGTTTTAACAAATGGACAGAGAGAAGAGTGGAAGGCTTTCTATGAAGCGAGCTGGAGTGAAAACCAAGTCTTTCTCATGCTGTGAATTCAGCTCGAGAAGATTTTCGGTTCTGCTTTCAGCACAGACAGAAACACTAGTTTCCATCAGTGTGCACTCAGTTATTGACATCATGACCGTCATCATTATCATATCATCTTTCCTGCATATGCATATTAAATACACAGAGAAAGGGTTGGAGCACCACTGAAATAATCGTGAACAGAAATAAACTATACATTTCTACTGTACACCTGTCAAAGAGAGAAATGATCATATGGCTGCCTCGGGGAGAAGAAACATGAAAGATTGTGGGTCATGTTACTATATATTTTACTTACTACATCAATGTGCGGGTACACTTACTTATACTTTTCTAACCATATAAAGGAGGTGTCCAAGTATAACCCACAACTGTAACCATTAGATATTCCTTTAAAAAACTCTGATATCGTTTATCAGCTTTACACAAAAAACGTCATGTGAGTTTTCACTCAGAAATCCTGTGAGGGTCATGACTCATCTGAGGTCTAGCTAGAGCAGGGATGGCCATTTCTGGTCCTTCAGAGCCGGCAGGGTCAACACACCTGACTCAAATCAATGGGTAATTAGCCGCCTTGTGTAGAGTTTGATGTCAAGCTCTACACAAGTCTGCTAATTAAGTCTAATGTGTGTCAGGTGTGTTGTTGCAGGGAAACTTCCAACACTTGCAGGACTGTGGCGGTTGAGGGTAGTTGGTCACCCCTGAGCTACAGTGACCATTGTATGTAGTTTTACTTAAGGCTAAACGTGAATGCTTTTGTAGTTGGGGAGAATTGATGTCCCAGTCTTCTTCCTCTGTTAGGGGAAGGGTTTTCTCCTTTTTCACTTCCTCCTCAAACCATATCTCTTCCTTGTTCAAGAGTTTGACATTGCAGTCGATAAAAGCATGTCTAGTCATTAAGATGCAGAGAAAGAGCCTGAAGGTCCAGTCCTGATAAGTTGTGTCTCCTGTGTTGAGCCATCTGTTTACCAAATGTTAGAGCAATGTAGCTTATTGCCCTACAATGAACAGCATACACTGGGGTGGGTGAGGGGGTATAGTTCTTTACCCCCATACGTCATACGGGTGGGTGAGGGGGTATAGTTCTTTACCCCCATACGACATACGGGTGGGTGAGGGGGTATAGTTCTTTACCCCCATACGACATACGGATGGGTGGGGAGGTATAGTTCTTTACCCTCATACGACATACAGGTGGGTGGGGGTATAGTTCTTTAGAATGAACCAGTTTCTGTTTGACGATGGGGTTAGATTAAGAAACACAGATATGTGGTGGTTGCTCAGATGTTCCAGTCACCGAAGACATGGCAATGCCTTTGTCTTCCCTCCTCTTCTCATCATTCCTTCTTCTTGCTCATGTTTTTTAACAAAGATCCAGTCCAGCAGTCACATTTCTTTAGTGCCACCTTCAGATGTCTCTTTAGCATCTGTGTTGGTAGGATGTAAGCTGCAGTTGGCTTCATGACCATGACCTGAGATGTTTCAGGGACATTGTGTTTCATGTTTTCAACTGTTTTTTCTATGCAGAACTTTGAGTTGGCAGTAAGTGACAGCTTAATGCTCATTTTTCAGATTCTTAATGCTCATAAGCATATAGACGAGGCCAGTCAGCTTTTTACACTAAAGCTTGTTGCACACGCCACAAGAAAGTGAGAACTTTCTTCTTGTTCTCAAGGCTGCAGGAACAAGGGAAAAGTTATCTTTTTTCCCCATACCCTGGGAGAAGCTTCATCTGCAACAGGGTGAGGATCTTTGTCAGGTATACCCTTGCTTTTATGTGCAACGAACCCGGTTTTTTCATATTTATCAAGCAACTTCATCCATGACAGGGGGAGTTGTGCACATGACTGCCATCTGTGTTATAATATTTCATACATTCTAACCATTTTATAAGAGTATCCGTTCAGTCTGTATGGAATGTGAAGCAGCAACCGTCCCCTTTATGCTTTTCCATATTAACCGCACCCACCTGAAAGCTCATACAATCACACAATGCTGCTTGGAGCCCCCTCAAGGAGAAAGTTCTACTTAGCTTATACATCGAGAACAAGCCACAAGCCACGGTCATTTCCTCGAGAACAGATAACGACATTTTGTTCTTATAAACTAGAAAAAAGTTCTTGCTTCTCACAGAGTGCAACAGGTTTACTCACTCAGGTGACTTCAGGTTTATGCAGAATTGCAAAATGTGTTACACAACTTTTTTTTAACACTGCATTGTTACCTTCTAAATAAACAAAGCCTCACTAAAATAGATTCCTTTAACCAGGCTGGTAATTGTAGACAGGTTAATGCAAATGATTAAACCTTAAAAAAGAGAAACGTATGTAACAAGCAAATGACTAATAATCCTCACTGACACCAAGTTGCCAACTGATTAGTTAAAAATCCACATATTAAACCAACTAAATGTCTGTGAGGGTTGAAAAGTATGTATATGTGTGTGTTTACAAGGTTTAGTTGAGGTCATGCCAACAGACAGTCAGCGATATAATTGCACCTCATTAGTTGTACAGATTGGCACCTTACACTCCCCCTTCATTTCCTTGCTTTGGATGACCCCATAGGATGGCTGCCACTCAATAGAAAGCTATTATCTGATCACAGTGTGGCTTTTGTCACGACGGGGAAAATAATGATAATTGTAATCCTCAGAATCTCCCTGATAACTAATTTATTTCATTTAAAAGCCAAATTACAGTGCTTAAATGCAGCAGAGGCCACCGTGGCACTCGAAGCTGAGCGTCAGAGAGGGTTGAGCGACGTGTCGTGTCTTCATTAACTGTGTGAGAGGAAACCAAAGACTGCACACAATTAATGCAACATCACAGCGCCAAAGCTTATCATTCTCCCCCATAGAAATACCCACACACACACTCATACACAGTCATACTGAGTGGCATAGACACAACAGTGCACTGCTCATTACTCCTTGCAGGTCTGGTCTCCATGGTCTAGGTGATGTGATGGGGGCTGTGGGAGCTGCCTCCTAGTTGTCTAATGCAGACACATACACAGACACATAACCTACTGTGGGGGATCAGGATGGGGGAAACCTCTGATTTACCGCTTTTATCTGAGGCACAGAAGCACACACTCTCTCAGTCTGTCTCTCTCTCTTTCTTTTACACACACACACAAACACACATATGCAGCGGAGTCATATCTTGATTAGGCGGCTTAGGTGGTCCCGGGGAAATACACTCATGTCTGTCTGTCTCTCTGCCTCCCCCCTCTCTGGCATGTTGTTATCTCCAGGGTCCAAATGTTTGGAGATATCTTCACACACACCTGATGGCAAACAACCTCAGTTGTCTCCCCAGTCTGTCCTTCTTCTAACAGGCTCCTGCAGCCTTGACCGGACCCAAAGCTTTGTTACAAAGGCTTGGCCCCAACATCTATTTAGCCTAGTTTGTCAAAAGGCACAAAGAGAAAGGCATATGCCAAGGCTGTGAGGTTTATACTTCCAAACCCCCTCTGTGGAAAATTGGTTTCCTGAACAGCCAGGAAAGTTCATTTACATTTTATTAAATTGAGAATGATTGTATTCAATACTTTTTGGCATGGTGATAAGTAAAATTAATTTAAATCAATAGTCTCTTACTAGGGATCATCATTCTTTCGTCATGGATGAATTGTGGATTTTTCTTTTTAAGGGGCTAATTTAAGCTCATTGGTATTCTTTGGCTGGTTATTAACAATCATCTCAGTATAAAATGTATAAAGACTGTAATTTCTACTACAGAACCACAAATACTAGAAATATTTTCAGAGCAGATGTTGCATCCACCTACATACATTAATGTCACCATCTCACGTTTGTTCTTATCACTACATTTCTTTTTCTTTGTTTTACACATTTCCATGTTTTCATGTGTAAACTTCCATTAGTGAGATAAACTAGATCAACTCAAAGTTCTTTGCAAGCTATGGAAGATAGTAAAATAAGTTACAAAGCAACTTATCTGCACATCATGTGAAACATAGTGAAAAGGTTCACTGTTAGACTGATGTATGTCACAGATAACGCAGTATTCATGAAAGGAAAAGTCTTCACATTGAGAGGTATGTTAATTCTCCTCAGGCATTAGCTTTTTTACAAAGATGGTATGTGGAAACCAAGGTGTGGCGTGTGACGTCTTCATGTCTTGCAGTGAAATACCATCCACTAGCAGCACAGAGGCAAAGAAATTCATATTCACGGCAGGGCCAAGTCAACCTACCTGATCCACCAGATTTTTTTAACACTAGGCTTCATTTAATTTGTGTGTGTGTCTAATTGTCTATAGTTTATTCTCCGTCTTTCTATCTGTAACCCAAAAATGGATCTGGGGAAAATATTTTTGCAGAAGTCTTGATATCCACTCAATGTTAGTGGTAAAAACAATGGCAGATATTTTTAGAGTGCCTTTCGGACCTGGTCTGCAGCTACGGGCATCTTCATCTCCGTATGCATAAAGAGATACAGTCTTGTCTTAATAGTTGGCATAAATGTGAATACTTGTCCATAAAAACCTCCAGGTCTAACATTTTGGATGCATTGTGCTGCTGTTGTACTGCATATAAAGAGGTGACGCAGAATGTTTACACAGTACAATGTAAGTATATCCCAGATAAAAGAGAAAAGTTTGGAGAAGTTAAGAAATTAAAAGAAAAAGGAACCAGAAGACCGAACAGACTAGTTACTTTTAACATCTAACCCAAGTTTCCACCCATCAGATCAATGAAATAGAGCTGGTTTGCAAACAAACTCTCTCTGAGGCCATCAAGAGAAAGATTTCAGTGCTGTTTGCCTCTTTTTGATAATAAAAAAACACCCTTAGGTATTTTAGGTAATCTCTTTATGAGCTGTCAGTGTTGTCAAGCTTAAACCCCACCCCTGGCCATCACTTTACAATCCTGACTAGTCAAGAGGGACTTTCTCATGAACTCATACATTTCAGAAAATTACCTGCAAAAAAAAACAAGTACAGGTCAAAGTGTTTGTTGCAAAGGACAACACCTGCATTTTATATTTATAGCTATAGAAGGTGCAACATATATACCTAGAATGCAATTGTTCGAGGCGTTGGTCTGAAACATTTGGTATAAATATAGTTAGAAGAAGAAGTGGATTTGTTAATTATAATAGTTGAATCAAGGAATTATTTGAAAAAGCATTAATTGTTTCTTAAGTAAATGTAAAACACGTTTGGCTTTGTGTGATTCACCTGTATTAGCAGTGGACTCAGCATCAGGATACGACATGGACAAAAGAATCACTGAACAAGAATTGTGCTTACTCACTTGTGAATCATTAATGTTTCATATCTTGTTGCTGTTCACCTATCAACAATGGTGTAACAGTGACATCTATTTCTTCAAATTTTAGTTGATTAAGTCAAGACATTTTGTAGGTGGAGCTTTTTCTGCAGTAGTTTCACACCACAGGCTGGGAGAAAGCAAAGTTGTTCCATCAAACTCCATATCAAGCCTGTGTTGTTGTATTCTTATTAGTTGCACGTACCTTTTCTCTTGCTCATTGATGCAAAGAGTGTGTGTGGAATAGGGAATTTCTGCAGCATATATTACACTTTAAGAAAGTGTGCACATAAGACAATTGTTCACAAGTTTAATGGAAAACGTGGCAAATACTCATAATTCACATAACTAATAGAGTTAAATGTATGTAAATGTGATAATCTTTATTCTTCAATAAAGGAAAATAGATTATCTGAATTTATCTGTCTTGATTTTTTGATTTATGGACAACTGTATCATGAGAGCATAATTTTTTACTAAAGGTATTTCTTAAGTTTGTGAGTTAGAAAACATAAGAGCAAAAGTGAGTACCTGCGATGTACTGTGAGAGAATGACAAGCCCATAATGTACTCTGACCCCAATCATAATATTTCTGCTATATTTAGGCAAAAGCTGATGCATAGAAAGGGAAGTAAGTGATGCTGAAACTGGGGGAAATGGCAGAAATGTAATCCAAATTTCTGCCAAATGTTTTTGATCATTGACAAGATGACTGACTTTTGTGATGCTTTTGGATGTTAACATTGTGAAAAATAATCCAGGTAGTGCAGGGTTACTTGTGAAGTCATAGAAAACAAATAGCTAATGATTTTACTAAATGTGTGGAGAAAAGTGTGTAGCTTTTTGCTGAGTTAAAAGTAAGCTTAATCAAAACAAAAATTGCAGTAATTATTTTACTCAAAGTTTATAAATACATTTTATAGAGTCCTTCTATTTTAGCTTCTGTTATGTTGTGGGTAAATGAAGCCAATCGGTGATGAAAGCTACTTTTTGGGGGTTTTTTTTGTTTTTTTTTTGTCATGAGGAGGAGACTGATAGGCTCTCATGAAGGAGGCTGATAGGATTTGTTAAAAAGTGTCTCAGTCACAACTGTTTTCATCTGACAGACATTAGAGATGTCTTTCCCACCTTCATCTTCTTGGCTGTGTGGAAGCTCCTCTCAAGCACCAGATACTTCCAGATATCAGGAGGTGAACTGACCACTTTTGTTCTAATCTGTAGTTTAGTACAACTGGCCCCTGCTGTGTGACACTCTGGGGGGCTTGGTCCTCCTTGGGTATTGTGTGGGCGCTTTGCCTAGGGGATGGAGTGAATGTTTGGGGCCAGCTCTCTGTCTGCCATGGGAGAGCCTACACTTAGTAGATCTTGGTCCGCTGGAGCCTGTGCCTCGTGGCTTGGAGGCTCTGGCTGGGTCCTTCTTTTTCTGCCACTTGGGCAGATGCATGGTCCTCTTTAGTGATCACCCAGTCTTGGACAGGGGGTTTGCATCTGACCAGGGTGTTTTCACTCTGTATATTCTGCATGATGACATAGTCATGGGCTGCACAGTGGTGTAGTTGTTAGCACTGCAACCTCACAGCAAAATGGTTTGAGCCTCGGCTCGGACAGTGGTCTTTCTGTGTGAAGTTTGCATGTTCTTCCCGTGTTAGCATAGCTGTAGGTTATCTCTACTCTGGCATCCTCCCACCATCCAAAGACATGCCTGTGAGGTTGATTGGTCATTTGAAATTATCCTTAGAAGTGAATGTGTGTGTGACCAAACAGCGATTTGCATTTCCATTGAACAGTGTTTAGCTCTCAAGTTGCAGGTCTCATATTAGCTTGTCAACCTGACAGGATTATTCTAGAATTGAGGCTCATGCATCTTGTTACTAGGCCTCTACAGAGCTTGATGACATGCAGAGGAGGGAATACAACTGTTTGACTCAGGTGTGTTGGAGAAGAGATTCATCTAAAAGTTGCTGGATGGTCTCAAGGACCGGATTTGGGGCTCCTCTGTCGTACAGCATTTGGCAAAAGTTTGTGTGTCGAAAGATTCATTTTTATGTCCCTACTTACTATACAGTCATTTGGCAGAGGCTTTTATCCAAAGCGACTTATATATGATAAGCAGTCATTTTAACCATAGCTATTAACCTAACATGCATGTCTTGTGGGAGGAAGCCAGAGTACCCGGAGAGAACCCACGCATACATGTGGAGAACATGCAAACTCCACACAGAAAGGCCACTGGACATCCCTCCCAGCCTGGGCTCAAAACAGCAACCTTCATGCTGTGAGGCCACAGCACTAACCACTGTACCACCAAGCTACTTGCATTTGTGTGTCCAGATATTTGACCAGTTGAGTGTAATTGGGAATAATCTGGAGAATTATGGGATAAGTAAATAAAATGTTATATTTGTAGGATGATAAATATGCTGAGTTTTTTGTGTCCATGCTGTGTATGACATGTGGGTTTCAGGTAGTTGAAGGTCTCTTTACTTTTTTTTTTTTTTACCAAAGGATGTCATAGGATCCCGCAAAGTCAGAGATCAGCAACAAGAGCGCATGTTAACTATTCTTGCATAAGGGAATATGTCTTATCCTGAATAAACCTAGGGAATAACTCAGTGACTGTGTCGT
>JBAMHV010000023.1:13691950-13719366 GCA_037177535.1 Pseudomugil gertrudae
ATAGATAGATAGATAGATAGATAGATAGATAGATAGATAGATAGATAGATAGATAGATAGATAGATAGATAGATTTGCAAGTCCTTTGCTGTGTTGACTAATTAATAATGGCCGTGTCACGTGTGCGTGCTCGTGCGCTTCTGCAGAGAGCGCACCGGATCGCTGCATTGTAGACTAAATGTAGAAAATAAAAGGGAAACACAACGTCTAGGGGACTGAGGCGGAAAAAGAGAACAGTGGGAAACTCCACGACATGCAGCATCGACGATGAGCTAAATATTTGCTAAACTAATCTAGGGTTTTCTATCGTCATTTTAAACCAGATACGCGACATGTTTCATATGCGTTCGCGCGCCTTCTGATAGATGGGAAGCGCCAGCGCCAGCGCGACTACCCTCGCAAGCCAATGGAGCTCGCGAGAGGGATATTTCCTTTCCTCTTGGACGGAAAAAACAAGGCAATGAGAGGTGGGGAAGCAGGGGTGTGAGGGAGTGGGAGGAGTTAGTTGTGCTAATTTGACCAATGAGCAATGAGAATTGTAGCAGGCGGGTCTTAGCGTTGTGATATCAGCCAGTAGACGTTCACATTATGGCTTTGACCCCACGTGGGCTTTGAGTTCCAAACAGGTTCCAAACGACAACGACTCGGCGGTAAGCCAATCACGGACCCACAAGGTGTTAATCTCGCCTTGCATTGGCTCGCTGTTTCTCCGCGTCCCCTCACTCATCACGTTTAGCCCATTGGTATTAACTCTTTCCTACCACACAGGAAGGCGCTGCTCTTCCCATAAAGCACAAACCCGCACTGTAATAGTCGAATGTGAATAAATGAATGATTCAGAGGCGGTTTGTTTTTAGAAACGCGATACATCAGTTAATCCGGACTATTTCAAAGCGTCGTTTCAGACGCATAAGAAAAGCAACAGTAATAGAGTACACTATGTTGGAAAGCATGAGGCCACCAGAGCAGCGCTGTAGCCTTTTTAAACGCGTGTTGGCCTGATTATAATCAAATCAGCACGCAAGAAAACCAATGAGATTAAAAGCACATGAGAAGTGCATGCTTAGCAGTGAGGTGAAACCCACATTCACACATTCTGGCCCCAAAACGGGGGTCAAAGCCGCTCCTGCTACC
Source organism: Pseudomugil gertrudae (assembly GCA_037177535.1). NCBI lineage: Eukaryota > Metazoa > Chordata > Actinopteri > Atheriniformes > Pseudomugilidae > Pseudomugil > Pseudomugil gertrudae. The sequence goes on from JBAMHV010000023.1 coordinate 13,693,085, forward strand.
ATACAGTCTGGCAGAGGAACAGAGTCAGGTAGGCTGGAAACAAGGGAAACGATCCCCCGCACCCCATCGCCATCATTTTAATTGCATTGATGTTTTATAGTTGATAACGCCTCATGTGTTGTTGACGCCTTTCAGTTTCTACAAAGCCCCTCCAACTCCCACCTTCCCAAAAGCAAGGAACATTAAAAGGAGCCATTTTAAATAGCACTACACTCCTTTCCTCCTACGCTATGCAGTCACACAGGCACCAACACTGACAAACCAAGCATCAATCTTCTCTTTCGGTTTTTTTTTCTTTGCGACCTCCAAAAGACATATAGGCAACGTTTTATTGATGAAACCAAAGCAGAAGGCGGACGGCGCCCCCTAGTGATGGCTTTAGGCATTGAAATTTACATGCACGGGTCAGAAGGTGTGGGGATGTAATGAATTGATCAGGGCTGTGAGCAAAGAGAAACTTGAATAGTTGGAATTTTTACGTGCAGTTGTTTGTTTGCAATTAAAAAGACTTTTATTTAATTTCCTGCTTAAGGATGAGAAAGTACAACATAATATGTAATATGCAACATAACAGCATGTCAAGATACTTTAGAAGTCAGATTTCTTCTTTAAAAAGATGCTCTTCCATGGATGTCAGTGATTTATTTGCATTTATAAGCAAACGTGTTACAGCTGAGAAACTTCCTGTAACTGAGTCGACCTCAAAAAGAAAGGAATAATTTATGGAAATATGGAAGGGTGTTTAATTCCCTTGAATTGGAAGACAGATTTCATAAATAACAACTTGCAATTTTTACATGGCACATTTCAAGCTAAATCACATAGTGCTTTGACATCATCACTGAAGCAGGTGAAAATGCATTTTCAGACATATTTATTACATCTGTTCTCGTGTCATTTTTTACCATTAAAAAAGAAAAGAAAGGCACAGTCCACCTTAGTTTATTAGTTATTTATCAGGAAGTTCTACACCACCGCCATAAGGTGTCTTGACACAATCTGAAACTATGCATTAATAAGAGCACTTTAGCAGTTTCATAGGCTAATTATCATGTTTATTAATAGCTTCTCTATTGTTCCCAGCTTAAACTGGAGACAACAAAGCTTGATATTAGTTAATTGCAGTAAAAGTTATGCATATTTTTGTTGTCACAAAATAAATCAGGTCCCGAAACACATTCATTTTCATTTAAACTGGGTCCTGGTGTGAATGTGAAGTATTAAATGGACAAATATGTGGAAAAATCCCTTTTTTTCTCCTGTTTGGAATGTTATTGCGAGTAACAAGGACAACCAATGGACTCAAAGATTGATCCATCTGATCTCACTTTCATTCAGTTCACAACCTCTGGAAACGAACTGAGAACTAGAGTGAAAGAAAAGGGAAAAGGCAGATTTACAGAGGAAAGAAAGAAGGGGATGACTAGAGGAGACTGAGGTATATGAGTGTCTGTACAGGAGGTGGTTTTTGAGAGAGGAACTGTGGGGTATAAGGCAGCACCCCGCAGTCCCAAGTAATGGCAGAATAGAACTTAATAGGGTAGAAAAAGGCTGGAGGCTGTTAACTCAGAAACGGTCATTTTAAAGTCCCCATTCTCCCGTTGCTCCTTCCTCTCTCCTTCATCTTTCCATCCACCTTGTATATCTTTAACTCTTCCCATCCATGTCTGCCTGTGTAATTTGCACATTCCCCCTTCTTCTCTCGGCACCTTTAACCCCTCTCCCACTATCTCTCACCATATTTCTCCACCTGCTCCAATGCCACTTCGTTTCTCTCCTCCAAGACTTCTGCCCATACCTCCTCCTTCTATCAATACCCCCTTCTTCCTTCCTGTTTCATGTCTCTCCCGCCCTCATCCCCCACTCTGTGTCTCCTTGGAGGAGGTGTAATGATAGCTATTTGAGTGTCATCAGAGGATCGCTGTAATGGCTTCTAAAGCACCATCCCGCAGTTGCCACGGTGAACCTGGCACAGGCGCTGTCCTCGAAGGAGTGGGAAAAAGAAAAAGAAAAAAAGAAACATCTGGCCGGCTATTGACAGGCGTCACTGTGCCGACAGCAGCAGCAGAAGCGACGGTACATCAGCAGACGATGACGCAGCCCCCAGGGGTCTCTGAGAGTGAGCTAATGATGCATGGGATAGGATACATACGAGCAGGAAGTACAGTAATAGTGATAATAGAGATAGTAATGAAAGTAATATCACCGATAACAATAACAGCATATGACTTGTTTGATTTGTTGGCTGTCTGTTCCCTCCTACTTCATTTTTCTTACAGACAAACTGTTTATGTTTTAATTTATGACAAATAAACAGGATTTGTCCATGAGTGGACTGCCATGAATACAAAGGGGAAGATTTGATATCCACTTTAACTCTGTCACTACAAAGAGTGGGATGGCGAGTGTTTTATATACTCACACACGTGATGCAACACTTCTTTCACTGCCTGGAGGTCAAAGGACAACTGATCAGAAAGGCCAACACAAACTATTTTGTGAGGGTTTTTGTTTCTTTGTTTTTAAAGATTTGCTTTGGTGTGAAACATATAAGAAAGTTAGACGTGTTTGACTTCTCATGGCCAGAACAGAATACATAACAGAGTACTTGTGCATGAGGGTGAGGATTGTACGAAATAGTTTTCATGTTGCATGTAAATGACTTCCCTTTTACTCTGCTTATCCTGATACGGCAGAGAGGGAAGTAATAGAACCATAACTTAATGGAAACATGTTGAGGAGAGAGTGAAAACAGCGTTTGAAGAACCTGAAGGTAGCAACAGGCTGTTTTCTCACATGAGCGTACATTACAGCCTACATATCTCACTCTCCTTGTAATGACTGGCACACGACTGCAGGATCAGTTACTCTGATTGATCGGTTAATCAGTTCTCATTATATTAGGTTTTCAGTGTTGATGGTAATGTTTTTATTTAATCAATTGTTGGATCTTTTCAGTTACAAATCATAACATTTTGGGTTAATTTGATTAGACCAAAATCTGGGTTTGATTCCCTAAATTAATTTAGGTTCAGTCCAGATATCTTAGTTTGGCTTTATGCCTCTGTTTTTCATGAGATGGATGTCCCGTTACCTTTGTGCATCTAGATACAGTTGTTATAGCTGTTCATGGGGGGTTATTTGGGGTTACTTTGATAGTTAGTTGACCACATGATTCCCCAAAGAAAAACATATATGTGTCAGGATGAAAAATGGAAATTATGACCAAACAAATTAATTAAAATTGGGGAATCCTTACCTTTACCCTGCAAGCTACACTCTCTGTTGCTTGCCACTCACGACATGCTGCACCTGACTCGACATCATTATCATCAAACCTGCCAGATTAAATCTGTGAGGTGTCATATTTAATAAAAAAATAGCTGAACCTAAATACAAAAGTGTGTTTCCTGGACATAAATCTGGCCAAGAAAGAGTCGATGGAAACAGTGAATAAGAAAAAGAAATCCTGTGACGATCATCATTCCTACAACTAACCAGAATATTTGGGAAGTCTCATCCTAACCAGGCCCCACTTCATGCCCAATAATTGTTGGGACGGGCTCCAGATACCTGCAACCCTTAATTGGATGAAGTGGGATGGAAAATGAAGGAATGAATAAATAATTCAAACCAAACAACTCAAATCACAATTGACTTCTAGTTCTCTAAAAAAGATTTTAGTCTGATAAAAGAGCTGAGTATATTCATATTCAGAAGATGTGATGTCACGTGCAGCATGTTGTGTTCAGGCATCATGCCTCCTCTTGTAAAGAATTATGACATGATGACATGTCTTACTTCATTAATGTAAAAGCTGAAATACAACATGACTGCTTAGATGGAGTTCACCTTCAAAGACTTTAGATATTTACCTGGTTTAGGACCACATATGAAAGCAGCTTGGGTCTGATCTGATTAAATCTGATTTCTGTTGTTCAGACTTTTATAAAAAAAATCAAATGTAAGTCACATACAAGCATGAGAAAAAAGTATTTGGGCCACTTTGGCAATAGTGTGACTATAACCTCATATAGACCATATATATCATGGCATCAACATTGATAACTTCATGCAGATCCTTAAAATGATTTGTTGCCCATTGAATAACAAAAGGCTGTTTACACGGTGGATCAAACGCCATTAATTCTACTAATATAGTGTAGATGTTATGTTGTGTCTTCCAATTAGTTCTTGCATTTACCATTTTAGTTGTTAAAATAATCAATTTGTTTATTCTTTTCCATGCCGCTTAATCCAATCCAGGGTTGTGGGGGACTGGAGTCTCTCCCAGTGGCAAGCGGTAAGATAGCCTGCATCCTGGACACGTTCATCACAGGGTAAACCCAAAGGGACAGTCAACCATTCACACTCACTCTTAAGGACAATTTATAGTGACCAATCAACTTATCATGCATGTTTTTGGATATTGGGAGAAAGTTGGAGTTCCTGGAGAGAACCCACATTAACACAGGGAGAACCATGAGGAGAACATGCAAACTCCACACAGAAAATCCACTGTTCAACCTCCCCCAGCACCCTTCGTGCTGCATGGCCACAGTACTAACCATCAATTTAACACATTTCAATTCATATCAAACTGTATTTATAAAGCACTTTTCATGCACTAACAACAAAGCACAAAGTGCTTTACGTGTTTAGAAGCAGTCCAACCCCCTCCCCAACACAACACACACTCACACAATGCAGACACATATTACTAATGACAATCTTTGGCCAGGTGGTGTTTACTGTGAACTCTGAGAGCCTCTAATGACCTTTGTGTGTGTGTGGCGATGACATGTATGTTTCTGTGGGTCAGTGAGTATATGTTTATAACCATTGACAAACTGAAGAGGGGGTTTTCATGTGTGTGTATTTGTCTATGTGTGTGCATTTAAGTAGGGAGGGGTGGTTGCAGTAGATTAGCCAGGCTGGGATGATTGGGTTGAGGATTAGATGGATTCAGAAGAAGACACGTCTGTTTACTCCTCAAAGAGGACTTATAATAGGTTGATTGGCAGGGTTGATTAAACACACACACAGTCACAGATGCATTCATTCAAACCCCCATATGTTGATTAGCTTGTTTCTTTTATAATCTTCGTTCCTAATTCAGATGTAAAGTTTGCCTCCCTCTGCCTCTCAGACACACTTCCCATTAGGACGTCTTGCAATCAGAGAAGGTGTGTAACTAAACCCCATCACAGGCAGGTAAGAGGAGCTGCACTCAGGCAAGTACCCCAAAGGCACAGGGAGTACTCTGGTTACTCGATAATATGTGTGTGTATATATGAGCATTGTTTCTACTTCTGTTTAAGTGTGGCAGAAAGAGGTGAAGTACAGTGCTCAGAATAAGGTGCAGAGTAAGAGAAAGGCAGGATTACCCACATGGCAGGCTAGCGAAAGGCAGTGAGAGAGGAGGAGAGGATGGGAGGAAAAAGCCACAGCGAGAGGCTTAAGATTACAAAGGCGAGCACCTTTTGTTGCTGAGTTCAGTTGTGATGGACGGCTTATGTTTAAAGAAAGAGTAAAGGAGTCCTTCAGTGCGCTACCATAAAAATTTCTGGGACTGCTGAGGATGTTCTCCTTCGCTGATCAAACTTATATCTGACAAATGAGGAACCTGGACTTTTGAGGAAAGTGAAGAGGAGGGTCGAGGTATTTAATGCGATTGATCCAAACGGGCAAACACAAAACCCCGGAGAAGTCGAGTCTGCGTGATTGAGCCTTCAGGGTGAGTAACAAGTCATGCAAGAACAGGGGTGAAGCTGTTTAGCAGGAGAGACAGAGGGTGAGGGGTAGACTTCAGAAGCAGAGCTGAGCAGTCCACAGCAAAATTAGTCTAGATAGGAAGGGGGTCTGACATCGGACTGAACAGAGATCAAGGCTGACTCAAGTCTTTGCTGCCTCTAACCTGATTAGGGAGAACAGTAGGGGCATTTGAGGCGAGTGAGGAGACACGATCAACTGAAAGTAAGAGCCAGCAAGAGTGGATGAAAAAGAGAAAGAATTACAAGAGGGTGCCTGGTGAAAGAAGCCTCTTAAATCTGGGAGCTGGATTTAGAGCTGCAGGAACTGCATAGGGAAAACCACAAAACCGCAGTAAGTAAATTAGGAGCCTGTGGCTGGAAAAATGTATAATGAAGCCATGGGCGGTGGAAGGAATTTGTGGTTTTGGGAGTGCTTTAATATACTGCACCTTAATGAATTGATTTCCTGCTTTTGAATTTCATCATTTGACATGACATCACCCCACTTCATTCCTAATTTCTTGTTCTGTCATCCCACTCTTCCTAATCCGCAGGTGAAAATGCCGGCCAATGGAAATCGGCCTTTGAAGTTGCAGTTTGGTCTCATTAATCATGAGGGTCGCTACCTCACTGCAGAAACCTTTGGTTTCAAGGTACAAAACATAAATCAGTGGTGCAGTGCCTGTCGACCTGCCAGACCCACAACACTTTACAGAGAACACACTGTCATGCTTGTACATTGTGCAAACAATATCAGAGTGTCACCTTATTTGTTTCTCAGGTAAATGCATCAGCTCCCAGCTTAAAGAAGAAGCAGATTTGGACTTTAGAGCAGGATTCCCAAGACACCCAAGTGGTGTATTTACGCAGTCACCTGGGACGCTACCTGGCTTCTGACATCGATGGGAAAGTCACCTGTGAGGCAGATGGCCACAATTCAGACTGCCGCTTCCTCATAGTGGCTCAGTCAGATGGCCGCTGGGCCCTGCAGTCTGAGCAGTACCTTCGCTTTTTTGGTGGCTCTTGGGACTACCTGTCCTGCTTCGCTCAGGTAATCACAGATGCTGAGCTTTGGGCAGTGCATCTGGCTCTGCATCCGCAGGCAAACCTGCTGTCTGTGGCCCGTAAGCGTTACGCACGCCTGTCTATGGAAGATGGGGAAATTGCAGTGGATCTGAACATTCCCTGGGGTGTGGCGGCACTCCTGACCCTTGTCTACCTGGATGGGAAGTACTGCCTCAAAACCTGTGACAGCCGTTTCCTCAGCAGTGATGGAAAGCTGTTGACACAGAGTGGGAGGGGCACAACATACACATTGGAGCTAAAGTGCGGGAAACTTGCATTTAAAGATTGTGAGGGGAAATATTTGTCACCCATGGGGCCTTCAGGGACCCTGAGGTCTGGAAGGTGCTCCAAGCCCGGCAAAGATGAACTATTTGACTTGGAGGAGAGCCACCCACAAGTGGTTCTGATGGCAGCTAATGGCCGCTATGTCTCCATAAGACAAGGTAAGAAAACAAAGAAACCTGATATCCTCCTGAATCTTTGCGTCCATGGCAAACCTGAAAATAACATGCACATCCCTAAAGAGTAATGCTCGGTGCTGGGACAAGAAGGTGATAAGAGATAGAAAGGTAAAGTCTGCGCACCAGATGCTGCTTCTTAGAGTTTGTTGTGACATTTTGGGCACCAGCCCATCTTCAGACATGCAGTGGGATTAAAAACATTTCTCCATATATGCAACCACCGGAGGATCACTTGAGAGAAATATAACAAAATGTTACAAAATATTTGCAAAATATACAGTATGCACTATGTATACAACTACGAAAGACACTTCAAGAGAGTTCCCCAAGAATTAGGGAAGCATCCAACATGCAGAATATTGTGGAAACAATCACAGCTGTGTGACCTATATGAGAAAGCATTTCTGAACACTGGTGGAGGTGTTTCTAGCAAGATGTAATAATGCAAAAAAAATGACCTGCCGGATGAGATCAACCTGCAGGCTCACACAGTGGTAGAAGACCAAGACAAAAACTAACATCATGCTAACTACCGGAGGAGGGATGTTAACAAAGGTGGCTACATACTGCACACACAACTAATCTAAGAGGAACATGAAGCCAGTTTGCCACCAAACAACATAAATAAATCACAAAAAAATTTTAAAAAGCCTGAAGATAAAATCTACATTAGACATTAACATCTACATCCTTTAGAAGCCTAAGTGAAAGTATGAAATGCTTCTCTTTCCAATATGACAACGGTAATGTCACGACCACATGGGGGATGCTGAACAAGTTTAATTTGCTAGTTGCTGTATACAGTTTTCCAAACTGATTAAAGATTGACCTGAAGTGCCAAGTGGTCACATGAGCTTTTACTGACACACAACATACATAATGAAGCAGAAATCGGCAGCCGATAAGGGATGGATGGTAATTATGGGTATTGTAGTCAGCACATCATGCATCTACATCACAGTGCATTTCAGCATCCTACTCAAAATGAGTCAGAAACATGACAGCATAGCTTCATCTGAGTCACCAAAGAGGAATGTCATGTTATAGAGCTGTAGCTGATTTATGCTTATACTAGTGTAACAGATTTATTGAACGCTCACGTTGAGAGTGCTACTGTGTGCAATAAATTTGCTTCAATGTTGTGCTGAAAATGAAAGCAGCTGAATAAAGTTTTGTGTTCTTTTAACTGTGGATAACTAATATAAATATGTGAAGGAGGATTGTTTGTATTCTGTCACCTAATATGGTGTTGTTTACAAGAAGAAAAAATCCCTTTTTGTCCTTGGATGCACCTCTCGGCTTTGTGCAGTAATGGTTTTAATCCTGTCTAATTTTGACCCACAGGTTTACTGAAACAGCTGCTTGTAACTAATATGCTGCATAATAATGCTCTGTTGATACTGTTATGTATTTACCCTTCACTCCAGTGATAGCGGCGTTACGAGGGGGTTATTTGATCAGCATGCAGGCATGACATCACAGTACTGGACTGATGGATTTCTCAGTCATTTCTTTTTAAAAACATGATGATTTACTTTGATCATTGTAAAAACTGGGACGAGTCTAAATGTGAGATTCGTGTTACATCCAGGGGTGCAGTAGAGGTGCTTGCATAGAGTTTCAGTTGATGATGGTCAAAGGGGTCTGCTGGTCAGATTTGAAGCTGGATTACCATACACCAACACTGCTTGTCAGCATAGTAGGCCATGACAACCATCCACAGGCTGCAGATTCTTGTCTGCATGCTCGAGTTACTTCAACCCTGGATGCTGTAACTGAATCTCTCCTCGCTCATTGTTCCTGGTTGGCAGTGGGGGCTGCGGGCAGCAAGCAAACTTCTGATTGGTTGAAGTTATTAGGGTGAACATATAGCACATGCATAGATTATTTTTGTATATTAGTTCTTGCAAGTACATTTACCCTCATATAGAGAAGCACTTGCAGAACCTTCTTGTGTTTTTCTTCCTCTACTTTGTCTGCACAAACAAAGACTTTTTCTTCTCCACTGCAGTCGCCTGCTCACAAACACACTGTCCTGCTGCGGCAAGTGGTGAGGTGTATTGAATTATTGATGAAGCTGGCCCCTGTTCCTGGAGGGCAAGGGGGAGTCCGCTTTCAGAAACCCAAGCTGCCTCTTACCTGCAGCCAAAACTTCTGCCGCACTGTGTCCATCTCTAACCTGCTGATCTAATCTGCTCTCCTCAGCCATACTATATACACTGAAAATCAACCAAGCACAGAACGTGTGTTCAGCAACATGTGAATGCACACATCAAAATTAAATAGTTTCTCATCATAGCTCTCCATAACAAAGGAGTGCTGCAGTGAGACAGGAGGATCAGCTCAGAGATAGCTCATGGATGTAGGTGAATGTTGTTTTTGTCAGCAGGAATGAAATACATTATTATTTTGTTGTTTTTGCTTTTGGCGTATGTAGCGTCTTTGTTATATTCCCCATCTCTTTCCTGCGTTGTTAGGATCTACTTCACACTGCTGAATGTGAAGGTGATGCAAATATCTTTAGAGGAAAACCTACTTTTAAATTATATACAAATAAGATGCACTATATCAGGACATAAAAACACACAAACCTGTAAAGAAGACAGATAATGCAGTTGTGAACGATGACTGATTGGGAGAAAGAAGAAAATGAGGGACACAGGGATAGTGGCATCAGCTCACTATCAATAATTGATGTCAGAGCCATCTCTTGTTGATGGATTAGTTAGGGTTGTTCTGCTTGCAAACTTCTTGGTAGGGTAACACCAGGAAGTAGACCTTGATCTGGGATTTGATAAGGAACAAAGCTCTATTTTAGCTATCAGTGTGTTTTCTAAAAGCACAGAGGGAGATACTGACATGTGGGCTGTGTTGTAAGTTATCAGTGATCAAATGTGTGATGATCTCATCTTTTCCTTGACCAAAGAATGTGTTATAGCTAATCATCAATGATGTGATAGCTTGAATATTAGTATATCTTAAACACCATTTCAGTATATATTCCTCTCCTCTCCTCTATCAGGTCTCAGCTGAGCTCATCTGAGGATCATTTCTGGGTTGAATTAGTGTGAAATGGACACATGAAATAGGTAGACAAAGCATGACATTGAGTCAGGATGAGAGAGAATGGGAGCGATAGCCCCCCAGGCATAGCTGTGAAGTAGAGAGGCTTAAATTTATGCTTCAGATACACTTAAGATCAATGATAATTTAACCAGCTGTAAGACCTCATGATACCTAGTTTATCGGGTGTGAATAAGATGTGATTAAAGTATCCAAGTAGTTCTGTAACCATGACATCTTTGTCTCGAATCATTCAGGTTTTTTTTTAACTCTTCCAGTTTATCATTGCAGTCACATTTCAAATGGAAGTGATATTCCCTTAAACAACGTAAAAAAAACAACCATATTGTGAACTATGTCAATAATGTAGGGCAAGTTGAGGAAAGTAATCATTGATTTTTTTTAAATGATAAAAGTAGGCCATCAAACTGCTGTATTCAATTACATCTGTGTTGGAAATCCAGTATCCACATGTAATCTAAAGCTGGATTTAAAATGGTTAACAATACATTTGCATGTGCTTGATGTCTTAGAATAAAAAAATATGTTATGCATGTCTTTAGAGATGATTATTTCTGCAAGGCAAAGACTAAAGCTGAACATAATATTAAGATACTTTATTGGCTGATTTGTGTGGTGTGTGATGTGGTGGACCAACCAGCAAGCAAATCAAAAAGAGTATATACGTTTTGAAAAATTCATGCAAGTTCTCTGACAATTCTTGTCACCAGTTTCACACTTTAGTAAAATGAGAAAGAAATTCCCTTTTCTTTCCATGCTACTTTCCAAGGATCCTCAAATAGTGCTTTTTCTTTTGGAAGGTTTCTAACTGAGTGAAATGACATGAACTATCTAGGGACCAACCTTGATAAGAGCTGTGTAAATTCCCCAGATACTAAGAAAAGGACATTCAATGCTTCTTTTATTATCTTCTTTAGTGGAAACACTAAACCAGTCATACTCTGTCCTGCAGCGCCAGCTTTTAAAGTCACAATTCCAGTCATTTGATCATGCTCAATACAGAAGTGATATTTTATCATTATTTAATACCAATAATAAGCTTTATAATATAATATAATATAATATAATATAATATAATATAATATAATATAATATAATATAATATAATATAATATAATACAATGTATTATGATATATTATAGGTCTGAAAAATGAATTTATAACAGATTTGTAAACATTTACTTTGCATGTAAAATGTACTTAAATATTGACAATGTGTATTCTGTATAGTCAATTCAATAATAGACTCGCAGGCTTTGTATAAGCTCTGATCACAGCTGTGTAGGGCACAGCTAAAGTGGTTTGGCATGTCCTTCATCAGCCTTATTCATTCTCTTTCTATGCAGTTTAATTTAGTTTATCCATATTTTTTTTCATTTCAACACTTCAAATCACTTACATTTTAACTACTGTGTTATATTTGCATTGTAAAGGCAAAAGTAAAGCCATTTGCAAAGTAAATGGAAGTTGCATCTGTCTCTGACTTCCCAAAGCTGTCTAAAACTATAAATTGAGTCAATACATTTGATATGTTTAGCATGTATAATGATGCATAGCTTCTTAAGCTTCAGGAGAGGTTGGTAATTATCTGCAAGACCTGCTAAGTGTGGCACATGAAATCCTCTGGTTGTTTCCTGCCTTTTTTTCTTTATTCTTTTATTGAGGGGATTGAACGGGTGTACTCCAAAGCTGATTATATCAGAGTCCCGCTGTGAAGAGGGCAAAAAGACAGGGCTTGTGGTGGGGTAATGGCGTGAGGTGGAGCTTAAGGGTGTCAGGGGTATGGCGGGGGATGTGGGGGAAGGGAAAGGTAACATGGGATGACCAGAGAAAAGAGCAGGAAGAGATAAGAGGCACAGAGATTAGTGTTGTTAAAGGATTAAGAAAATGTATTGGGGATATTTTGAGATGCATCTAATTAAGGATTTGGCCATCTGTGAACTGTTTCATTTGATTTATTATTTGTTGCAGATGGGCTTCGCCATCTGCATCATGACAGTGCTAAAAACCTGTTAGAAATATTATAATAGTTTATCTAAATGGCCATTTGACAAACAAAAATAATAATGTGCATATAAAATAACAAATGCTCAACTTTAAAGTAGTTGGACAAATTCTGAGAAAAAGAGATTATTGGCAAAGTTGCCTGTTTTTTTCTGAAACTAAGATGTTGCACCGTCATAGCGTTGATAGAGGGAGCCCCCGTTTGTCAGCATGTCTTTCTGTGTGCTTGTGTTTGTTTGTGTTTCTTGCATAAGCAATAAAAATGCTTATGCAAGAACCTTATCAAAGGTGTGATTTTGTTTGGATGCAGCGTGAGCAGCAACAGTTTAAATGGCTGAGCTTGGTAAACATGTTTTCTCTGGAATTTTATTGCACAGTTTGGATTTTTTTTACTGTATTTTTAGATTCTGTATACATTTTTTCTCTCTTCCTAAATGTATCCATTCAGAAGCATTTTATTTTGAAAACTGTCTCAAATCTGCAGATAAAAAGATGCAACTGATTGATTTTATCCATTTGCACAACCGGTAGTTCATGTTCACTTCCACAATTGGGGTCTGAGTCCTGCGATAGCAATGCACAGACTGAGAAAATGAGTTTTTATAAACCATAAAACAACTCCTTCCGGACTCACAGACTAATATTGTGAACTTGTAAATGAAAATTATTTTCAAATGTGTCTCAAGTTGAAGTCAGTAAAAGAAGAAAAGTGTTACTGTGGGCTCAAAGTATACTTCTGCTTCCTCCCGTGGGCTTCTAGTGAGCATGCCCATAGAGATGTTTTGTAGATGTTGTACCAGTACAAGGCCTGGGGGCAGAGGCAGGATCCTCTGCAGTGGTTGCATCTCTCAGCTGACTTGGGAAAACCTCGGTATCCCTCTGGATGAGCTGTGGAGAGGCAGATCTGGCAAACTCTGCATAGATTGTTGCCTCTCCGACCCGGTCTGGGACAAAAATGGACAGATGGATGGATGAATGTTTTTGTTGTTTTGCAGAGGGGGTGGGGTTACTCCTTTGTATGGAGATTAGCATTGTATCTGTGGCTTTATTATATATACATTATATATACAAACCTCAAGCAGTTTTTATGACTTCTTTGACCCATTCGGGCTCACAGCGCTGTTTTAAAAGAATATTCTAAACATTATAAGACCATGTAAACCAGACAGTTTTCATTGTCACTGTCCACTAAAACCAACAATATGTGAAGTCAAAATGATATCAAATAAAAATATTATGCTTGGTAAATTAGACTCTATGTGCTTCCTATCCCCCTCCTAGGAGTGAGCCTTGCTGCCAATCAGGAAGATGAGACGGACATGGAGACCTTTCAGATGGAGATTGACAAGGAAACCAAGAAGTGCACCTTCCGCACCAGCCAAGGAAACTACTGGGCTCTGGTGGCTCACGGAGACATCCAGAGTACTGCCACAGAAGTGTGAGTGAATAAAATGCTTAGCATGCATGTACATTTGATATCCAATCACAGTAGCTCCTGGAACGATACATGGAAGATAGATTTGAAACTTTTCTTTACCACAGATCAGCAAATGCCTTGTTTTCAGTGGAGTGGCTTGGCCACAAGGTGGCACTAAAAGCTAACAATGGCAAGTACATTTGCACCAAGAAGAATGGCCAGCTACTTGCAGTCAGTGACTCCATAGGTAACTTTTCTCTTTTGCTTTCCACCTTTTTTCATTGGCCCATCTCTTTACTCGTGAATCTGACGCATTCAGTCCTGGACTCTGACCACTCTTCTCTTGCATCAGGTTATTTCCACTATTTTGTTGTTGTTGTTATTAGGTGAGGATGAGCAGCTCACTTTGAAACTAATCAACCGACCCATGCTGATCCTGCGAGGGAGGAATGGATTCATCTGCCACCACAAAAACTCCAACACGCTGGACGCCAGCAGATCAGTCTATGATATTTTCACCCTGGAATTCAGCAACGGGACCTATAACATTAAAGGTCAGGAATCTCTCACTATCACTCAAGCAGACTTTTGAGAACTTTCCAGTGGAAATGGGAAAGTAAATGCTTCTCCTGTTTCTCTATTCATTGGTTTGCCTTCTGTATTGTGCAGGTGTTGATGGTCGGTTCTGGTACGTGAACAGTGCTGGGCTGGTTTGTTCAGATGGTGAGGCCCCAGAGGATTTCACTCTGGAGCTCCTGGAGCATGGCCGGCTTGCTATTCGTGGCAAAAATGGCAAATATTTGCGTGGGGACCAGGGTGGCACTCTGAAAGGAGATGGACTCAGTCTGAGTAGCTCTGCACTGTGGGAGTACTAAAACTAGCCAACATGAGTTTAAACCTGAGACTTACGGACTGTCGAGGTTCCCCCCCTACTGATCCCAGCTTTAACATTCAGAAAGTAGCCTAAAGGTAGCCGTCATGACGTTTATTCCACTGTATCCCTCCCATTTTGCTGCATAAATAAATCTGAAATGTGCATAACTAACCATGTAGTATAATCAGCCAAGATGAGTCTTGAATTTTGAGTTAGACCTCAAACCCCAGGATAAGAGTTTTGTGTTATTCTTGTAGCTATTTTTTCCAACAGCTGATGCAAGCATGAGTAAGTGTCTGACCTAAAGAAATAAAGACATGTAGAGTTCTAAGTGAAATGCTTCATCACTTGTATGACGTACACCTGATTTTGTTGTTACATTACTTTGCTCCCACCTGTGTCTTTGTTGTCTTTACACCCCTCTTGCAGGTATTAACATAAGGGTCGGTGAGGCAGATAAGTGTTAACACAGGTATGTAATGGTTCTCGTCACTAATCAAGTCAAGTGTTACAAATTAGGGTGCTGTTTGAGACGAGCACGGTCACCGTTATAAGTGATGTCCCCTTTGAGAGGAGACGTGCTGCAGTGTGGGGATTTTATTAAGAGGAAATAATAGCACAGTTTCAGGTTAAGACACCTGTGGAAACTGTCTTAGAACACTCAGGCGGATGGACGGATGGTGCTAAATTATACTAAACTGGATAAAAGCAACCGCCTACATTTATTGTGAGAAGAGGCTAAATTTGAATGTGAAAAATTAATCTCTCCATCAGCTCTTTATTGTTTATAGTTGCTGAGAATCTGTTTCTAAGGATGCGAGCTGTTATTACCATTTTCATTAACCAAAGTAGCTGTTGCCCTTTTCATAACAGGAAGTAATCTCTGCTTCTTAGTCACAACTGTGGACTGCATCATGTTACCAAAATAACAGACTGCTTCTGGATAATCCTTTGTATCCATTTCTTCTCACAACTGTCTTTAGTTCTACTGTACTTTGTCATCTCTTTATTGGTTATTTTGTGAATTAATTTAAATGAATGTTAATCTAAATACATAAATTTAAAAAGGATGGTGTTGTCTTAACAGACATGTGTTAACCTAATGTTACTTTTTAATTTCTTGTGGAGTCCTTCCAGGACGATGCTACCCAAACAGAAACATGTGTAACCTTTAAAGTGACATATTAATGTTGACACTTACCTTTTAGATTATAACTGAATAATCCAATCACTATTTATTATCTAGCTTCTGAATTTTTATCACAAAATTGAACATTTCAGCAGACACTGGTGTCATAATTTTGAACTATTTGTTCACAACTTTTATTAATTCTGTCAAGATGTTATGAAAGTTGGGATAAGCCTCAATGTTTTCCTATGAAAACACATTAAGTCAGCATAAATAATGTAAGGATATAGAGCATAGTGAGGCATTATTCACTCAGTAATATTGGTTTTATTCAGTTCTACCCAACCATAAACTCATACTAACACTTCATAGACACAATTCTGTCCATGCTCAACTTTTATTTTAACATTTTTCTGAATGTTATGAATTTTAGATTCATTGCAAGGTGTTTTAGTCTCTCCATTACATTTCTAATTACATTAAAGATCACCAGAGTGATGATGTAAACCTCTACTAAACGCATGTCATGGGATCATGTAAATCCTTCTAGTGCTGTGAAGCTTGTTAAAGATGATTCTGTGTAACATTCCTCACAACTCACTTCTGTTTGCCGTCTTCTAGCAATATTATCTTTCAGTCCAAGTCTCTGAAAGGAAAATTTTCATATAAAGGCTTTTTATTCTCTTATTTCTGCACTCAAGCAAATCATATTATCCATAATAATTAAAAACAGCAAAAACGATTCACCATAGAAATAAAAAAAATTTAAAGTAGCATCAAGGACCTTTGTGCAAGTTTGATGCATTACATACACACAGACACAGACGCATAATAAACAGACTCGATACAACCTAAATACTTTTTATCAATCAAAAATCATATACAAAATTACAGACAATAAAACTAAGGATAAATCCAGTCCAATTATATAAAAATTAGAAGAACAAGAGATTAAACATGAATGCAGCCACAAAATTAATAATAAATAAATTAATTGCATCCAAAAGCCTGTTTGCTCATTATACCTTCACAGCCACATGTTTAACAGTTCAACAAACAGGAGACCAATCACCTTCCTGCTGACCAGTTCTCTCATTTACTCTGTACATTTATTTTATTTTTTATTTTGTTTTTTATATTTTATTTACTTACATTGGCATTCATGCACCATGAACGTTATTCATGGTTATGCAGGACAGCAAAAAAGGCTAAATTATGAGGAGAGGATTGTCCCTGAGCTTTTGGTAAATACCCAGAAGAAAGCGCTTCATCTGTGCAGAAGACATGCCCCCACTGAGCGCTTGTGAAATTTGACTGTGTTGCATCTGTTAATAGAAAAATAGATGAAAAAATACAACATAATATATTTCCAGCACAATTATCGACACTGCAACCCAATGGTCCTAAAAACCTTCTGGGGTTTATTAAGCTTAGTTTTCACAAATAAACAGATTTATTACATAATATGCATTATCTATACAAACCTCTGTTGTTTCATTTGGCTGCAATTAGTCATTTCCACCACTAGAGGACACCATATCCTACACACCACCTTTAATGCAAGTTAAAAGAAAAAGTTTGAAGGTCTTACCTTGGCCTGTTGAAGCGCCTGTCTCAAACCTAAATTTTCGACCCCTTTGGTGGAAGCAGTTTTCTCTGGAGTCTTCTGTAACAAAGTCTGTGTGGAGCAGGGTGCAAACATCAAAGCATTGTGTTCATTAATGTAGGAAAAATCAGAGCTAATCTGAATATCAACCATGTTTGTTTTTTAATTTAAAAAAGTAAATGCTGAAAATATGATGGTATTCTATATTTTAATTAAATTTAATTTAAAAGATAGCTTATGATCGGGGGTCCAACCAGGAACCTTTCTGTGTGGAGTTTGCATGTTCACCCCGTGTTAGCGTGGGTTCTCTCCGGGTACTCCGGCTTCCTCCCACAGTCTAAGACATGCACCTTGGGGATAGGCTGATTGGAGACTCTAAATTGCCCATAGGAGTGAGTGTGTGTGTGCATGGTTGTTTGTCTATCTGTGTTGGCCCTGTGATGGACTGGCGACCTCTCCAGGGTGTACCCCGCCTCTCGCCTGTTGACGGCTGGGATGGGCTTCAGCCCCCCCGCGACCCCATTCAGGGAATAAGTGGTAGAGAATGGATGGATGGATGGAAGATAGCTTATGATTTGGCTCAGCTATAGCACTGTTAAGCTATCCTGTCAATGCAGTCAGTAGTTTATGCAGAAATAAACCCACATCTGCAGCATAAGTTATGGATGATTGTTTTGGCTCTTATCAATCTCCCCAACAGTTTCAATCAAATTCAGATTTGAAATTTTTATGCAGGTACTTTCTGCCTTGGCTAAAGCAGCGCATGTGAGTTTCTGTGAGGAGGTTATGTGTTCGTACCTGTATGCGACTCAGCAAAGCATGATGCAGGCCACACACCGCTGCAATAGATGAGCTCTCAATGTGAACCTCTATACTCATCAAGGCACTCTCCTTCCCTGTGCTGTCCTCTCCAACATTTACCTGGAGACCAAGCAAGGTAATTATACTTACATCATACGAAAGGTTAAAGTCCAAAAGACAAAATTAAATTAGTGTTTTATATGATGAGTCACCTCTTTTGCAGTCAGCTTAACTGTGGCTTCATTTGGACAACGAGCATGGACCACTGAGCTGCTCGAGTCAATCTCATCTCCTTGTTGAGCAATCTTGACTCCTCCAGCACCTCCAAACAACAGCCAATCCAGCAGGGCGAGGCAGATGTTTTTATGGTCCAACTCTGACCCTGTGGAGTCCAAATCAAAGCCTTTTGACTTCAGTGTATCCCTCAGTAACTCGGATGATATGCGTACACTTGCAGAATAGCTGTCAGGGATTGAAGAACTTGCTTTTCCTCTGTCCATCTGTCGGCTGCACCTGAACTGGCGGGAGTTTAAAAACGCTTGGACGCCATATCCCGTGATGTAGCTGGATTGAGATCCAAGCATTTTTTTAGCCGGTTTGGGACTGATAACACGAAGGGTGTGCAACCAGTCTACTGTCAGAGTGTTTAGGGGCAAATTAAAACATCTCCTCTGCAAGTCAGGAAAAGCTGCAAGTCCCTCTTCTCCTAAGAAAGCTGAGAGTGAGAACACGAGGGAGCAGTTCATAGTGAGAGGGAAGGAAGTCTCACCTGCAGCTGCAACTGGCAGGGACACTTCTAGTGTCTCCTTTGGATAGAGACTGTGGAATGAAAATGAAAAGTTTGTAGAAGAGGTTTCTTTTTCTGTGATGGAGTTGGACAGAGGAGAAATGGCAATGCAGAGCGTCCAGCCTTGTTCCAGGACGTGAGGACTTGAATTATCCAGGATGCACGTAAGGTTCAAAGTGTCTTTTTGAAGCAACCTGCTCCAACTTGCAGTGGCGTGACATCTGATTGGCTTCTCCTGGACTACATGATGCTCTTCAGGATTTGTGGAAGCTGTCATCAGGAAACTGATGCTGACCACTTGATTCAGCTTCCTCAGGATTTGGTTTTTGGATTTGATGGTTGTTTCCAGAACTGAGGCTCTAAAAATGAAAAGAAATCACAGAAAACGTTTGGTACACAATGTTGCTGTAATCGTATTCAAGTTACATAATAAACATTTGCATTGCATACCTTTCACAAACATCACCAATGGCAGACAGGAGGTCCCTGACACCACGGCCCACCTGTGAAGAAGGTTGCTTGGAAAATTCTTCATCCTGTCTTCTCACAGGTAAGCTAATCCTCTGGAGCTGCCCTCTGACAGACAGCCCGAGCAGCTGAATTTCACCTGATGCATAAGAACAAATAAAAAAAAGGATTAGTAAAAAATAATGTGTCAGCAAATAAAATACTGCATAACAAAGTGGTGAAGGATGACTAACAAAGTCATTTTCATGTTTAAAAACTCTAAACTAAAAGAATGTAAATTAGTCTGCAAACTTATTTTAGTGGTGGTAACTGAAACCCACAATAACTGTGCTCTGGTTTAGCCTGTGTATATGCAATTGTTTCACATTTGCTCACCTGTAGCATTGCACGTTGGCTCAGCCAAGGCAATGATATTGCACACATTTAAGCTGCTGGGACTTTGGAAGGTGGTAGCTGTTGCCTCTTCTTTGCACCTGCTTCCAGGTGATCCCTCTGACAGATTCAGTTTGAACAAGTCTGAACCGGTGCTGTAGTACACAGAGTTTTTATCTGCACAGACACATTTCACAGGCCCTGATACACATCCCTCAGTAAAACCAGCAACAATGCCTCCTCTCTCTGGTCCATCCTTGTCAACTTGTATCAAGACCATTCTGCCCTGTTCACCCATAGCCATCAAACACTGCGCAGGTCCTGGATCTGTCCCTGTGATAACTGATGCTCCAACAAAGACGACTGGCTGCTCCAGACTGTAGAGAACTCGAAGGCGAGATCCTGGAAGACGCAGGGGGAGGAAGCAGATGCGTCCGTCTGGCAGACCACAAAGAATAACTGGTGATTTGGCAAGAGCAGCTTCAACCCCAAATAAAAGTTTGAAAAGAACAGGCTCGAGCTGGAAGTGGGCATAAGCTGAAGTTCCATCAGAAGGGGATTGTGTTATGTCACCATAATGGACACAAATAAGCACAGGGGTCCTTGTAAGTCCAGTCTTTGATTTGTTGATGCCCTGTTCAACAGGTAAGATCACTGGAAGACTGAAAGAACTAAGCACCTCATATTCACTGTTTTTGGAAGATAATTGTTGGGGTGTTTTACGGAAAGTTAACAACCAGGATTCATCTCTCTGGCAAAGGACCAGCAGCACAGAACCAATAAGGAGCAGAGCGGACACCCCATCTGTGTCAACTACAAGAAGCTCTGAGGTGATTTTCACTGCAGTTGGACTAGGACATGCAGAAGCTGTGGAGCCTTGAGACCTGCAGAAATGAGAAGCATTTGATTAATTCAACACATTTTGGGTAGTTCTGCCCCCCACAGACAGAAAATGTACATAAATCCAGAATGTGCAGATAAAGTAAATGATGATGCTTCGTACCTGGGCAGCACAGAATCTAAGTTGACACAATAAACACCTGTTGTACATGCTACAAGGATGAGCTTCTTGTCATGGCTGTACACCAGATCACTCACAGGACCAGGTAACTGGAGGACGGTCTACAACAGTACAGTACAAAGTAACAATCAGCCATTTGTTAAGACTACGTTAATAAAAAAACACACACATGCACATTAAACAAACTACTCACCCTGAGTTTCCTCTCGTGAGCACTGAAAATATACACTTCGTCGCTGCCAGTACAGAGGAAAATATCTGTCCCAAAACCATACTTGACATTCGGTGCATTTGATGATCCCAAAACACCAAATTCAGTCCAAGTCTCAACAGTACATCGTCCTTCCATTACTACAAACTTAAAGACAAAAACAGGAAACCTATGTGTGCAAGTTTTAAACAATTACACTGCTTTCAGACTAAAACATTGTTACCGACAAAAAGAAAACTGGAAAAGTGCCTTACATCACGTTTCCCACTGTTTCCCACCAATGACAGCCGTGAACTACATTACCCAGAAAAACAAGCGACAATAGAATAGCAAGACGGTGGTTGTAGTTTAGCACTTGATGTTATTTAATAAAGTTCAAAGACAGTAGCAAATGGCCGTGTTTGGCTACTTCATTTCCTAAAATATGCTTAAAAATAGCAAGAATGCATTAAATCTATTTCCGCATCCAGTCGCAAATGAGCATGTAGTTCCACGAAGAAGAACATAGGCGACCCTCGTGATCTTTACCAGCCAATGAAATTGGCCAAAGTGAACATCGCCGAAATTTGAAAACGCCGTCCGAGCTCTTGCTTTGGAATCTCTGTTTTGAACGTGATAGATTTTAGCTTGCATACGAATATTTTTTTATCAGTAAATACAATGGACCCGTTCAACAAAGAAGATATTAAGATGTATTTTTATGAGAACAGACTAAAGACTTTTGATGTGTGGCCATTCGACGAAGACTGCGCGTGCACGCCTGAAAACGTAAGTGGACGTTTAAAACAGTCGAGTTTAGCTTTATTTAGCACGGCCTTAGCAGTCACTATTAACACAATTCTACAAAAACACTGCACTTATAAGTGTCCAACACTGATGTTTTATCCCGAGTTTTACGGTGTAATTTAAGTAATTGAAATAAAGGTCTCGTGTTAAAGATTGTAATTGTTAAATGTGTTGTTACTAGCATCACTGGACACTTTGAGGTTAGCAAAGCTAAGCTAAGCTAAGCATCACGCCTCTATTTATACCTGGGGCTGCAGCAACCAATGATATGAAGCTTGTTTGTTTTTTATAGCTATTTACAAATAGACGAATTGCATTAAATGTTCAATCCTCGATACTTAATTAAAAGTACATAGCTAATTGTAGTGAAGAGGATTTCTGTAGTTTAGTTTAGTCTAGTTTGTCCTGCTATTAGTTCTGTAAACAGCAGGTTAGTGATCCTCCTGATTAAGTTGGCTTTATAAATATATGGGATGTATTTTCATTGAATTAATGAAAGATAAAACAAAAAAGTTCAGTTTAAGAAGATCTGTTATTACCTCTTACCAATTTATTTGGTGAAGTATTAAACATGTAAGCATTCGTGTGAAAATAAATATAGTGACACGTGTAAAGGGAAGCAGGTATTTGAATTGTACCTATAAATATGCATTTTTTTGTCATGTGATGATGCATATCTATTGGAAAATGCTTTAAATCTTTGACAGTGCTTTCAGTGGGATATTACCTTGTAAATGGCTTATTATAAATCACATAATTTAAGTAGATTATTTTAGTTAAGAGTACTTAATTTTCCAGCTGTGGCAACCTATAACTCTTTTCATACAGGTTTATTTTCTTGACTTTTTAGCTATTGTAATCTTTAAAGCTGATCATGTTTCCATCAGCTATACAACAGTGACAAATCGCTTTGGATCCGTATTTAACTTGAGCATGTCCTTTTCCCTCCATGCTGTCTGCTCATTTCTTGTTTTTAGATGGCCAAAGCCGGCTTCATCCACAAACCCACAGACAACAGCCCAGACGTTGCCATGTGTTTCTTCTGTCTCAAAGAGTTGGAGGGCTGGGAACCAGAGGATGACCCAGAGTAAGACTAACAAGAACATACTAATAAAATACAAACAAATTTATCAATTAAGGTTGCTCTTTTTTATTATTACTTGTTTAAATAATTATTTATTTTCTATTATTATCCATAAACAATGTTTACCTTGATATAGAAACATGTGCTCTGACTCAAGTGTAAAATTCTATTCAAATAACATTATAACAATTTATTTGTGTTAGAAAAAAGTAGTAGAATAAAACGCTGTCAGAGAGCAGTGCCATAAAACATCCATTATCTGTACCGCTTATTCCAGTGACGGGTTGCGAGTAGCTGGAGTTATCCCAGCAATCACTGGGCGAGAGACGGGGTACACCCAGGACAGGTTGCCAGTTCATCAGAGAAAGACAAATGACTAGACAAACAACCAGTCACACACATTCTCGCCTAACATGCATGTCGTTGGATGGTGGGAGGAAGCCGGAGAATTCACACAAACATGGGGAGAACATGCAAACTGCACACAGGTCCCTGTGTGAACCGAGGCTCGAACCTGCAACCACGGCACTTTGCAGCCCATCAATGTTTCAAATGGAATATAAAAGAGAAAAAATCTTGATTTTAAAAAAAAATGTGTATCTGTGTTATTGAATGTCCTTAGCAGATGGACAGGTTGCTCTGCTTAACAAAACAGTTGTTACTTCCCTAAATTTAACTGTGAATCAAAAACTGTAACCAAATACTTTTAGTCCTGTTTTATTTAAATCTCTTTACTGTCATTTTTGCTGGATTTATACTCCACATAACATTTCTTCAAATCAATAATCCATTCTTTGGTTTTGGTTACGTTAAGATAAAAAGAAGTTTTGTCACATCAGTCAACAAATGCAGGAAAGGAAGGTAATGTAACATGATTACTGAGAAGAGCATAGGGTCACATTTAGTTAAAATGGATAAAAAGTCATTCATAATTAGGTTTTGCTGTATACCGAAATTGAAATAGCAAAAACAGTGTGATTCTTTTCTCAATTTGGGACACAGATGTACTCTTATAGGATCTCATCAGTGTTATTTTGTTCAGCTCGACAACATTTGAGTCTTTTTGGCTAACTAGTGACAGCTTTGGAGAGCTTTGGGCTGTAATGCAAAGCAGGCTGGCGTATCCCGTGTATATTTAGGTCCGCTTGCTTAACGAACCATAACAATGGAGATCACGCTGAGTGGTATAAAAACGCTGGTTATCAAGTCAGCCCAGGTCCCTCCACCTCAGGATGTGTGTGCCCTTATGTAAACTACGTGACATTTTCAGAAAACCACATCCAGTCATGGATCTGTATATATCTTCATAAAATAAAGAGTAAGACTAAACTTTCACAGAAATGTAGTTAAATCACACTGTATTCTTTTCTTTTGTTCTTACCTTCCCACTGTTGTTACTTCCAAACTGTGGAAATGCATAAACTAGTGGATGTAACTCATAAAGGAATGAGTATTGTGTATTATGTCTAGCAAATATGCTGCAGAATCTGTTTCTTGAGGTACATGAGGCTCTGTCAGATACAACGCTGACCATTTTAAATGCTCTTTGCACCAGATGAAGAACACCCGCATTGGTCAGGGATGGTAAATGTGAATCATTAATGGTGGTGTTCAGGCATCAAAATATGAAACAATTATTTTGATGTTTTAATTAACCTAAAAAGAGATGTTTAAATAAAGAGGTTTCCTTTTTTCTAAAAAGAAAAAGGAAGTGAATCATATTTCCATATTTTTTTAAATTCAAACTACATTAGCTTTACTCGTCTTTATTTTCTGTTTACATCCGCCTGTCATGAATATACTGTGTACATGTGCAGCAGTTTGGATGTCCACTGTCCACACACACACCGTCTTCGTCTTTTTCCTTTTCTAAGTTGATTGGTGGCATGATGGTGCTTTTTACGTGTTCAGCTTTTATGTGTTTGTATTGTTGATTTAAAGAAGTGATGTCCTAGAATTTGTTACAAAGACACAAATCTGCATCTGGTGCACACTCTCCCAGTCCCAGCAATTTTTTTAAAAGAAAATGATAAAAAAAATATTTTAAATGAGTGTGTGAATAACCCAGAACTGCACATGTAAAAAAAACTTTACTTCTATCAGGTTTTTAGGTGATGGTACGCTGCTGTGGAGCGCATCTCTGTGTGACCACTGCCCTTTTTGGCAGGATTTTTCATCACATGTGAATTCACAGCACTGATTTTTGGTTTGTTGTATCATTTTGCAGTGATCCTGCACGTCATGTTAAGTCTATTCTTTAAGTGCTCACAATAACTAAAGGAACACTGCTATTCTGTTGTCACTAGGAAGGAGCACCGATCCCATTCGTCCTCCTGCCACTTCATCGCTTTGAAGAAAAACGTAGAAGAGCTGACTGTGGAAGAATTCCTCAAACTGCAGAAGGAGAGACACAAGAACATCATTGTATGTTCTTTTGGGAGCCCATAATGTCTAAATGTTTTGCTTTAATAGTGCATGGTGGTGTTAGGTTGAAGCATTTAGTTTATTATTTCTTTTATCTTTCTGTTATTAAACTGTGACACGTATATAAACACAGAAAGTGTCTCCCAAGTAGCTCTGGAAGAACAACAGAGCGCAGCCTGCATACTAAATGTTTCATTTCCTTTTCTGCAGATGAAGGCTGGCAAGGATACCATCTCCAAGTTTGAGGAGGCAGCCAAACGGAGACGAGCAGAGATCATCAAGACAGCCATGGGGAAAGAGTGACAGTGTGATGGATGGAGATAAACTGGAAAGATGGTGTGCATGAGGGACAAAAGCTGTCCAGTGACTGACTGGTTTTTATTGAGCTTATTAGTCTCCATGTCTTTAGACTGTTGTATATTTTATGTTGTTTAACGCATTAAATATGTTTTAACTTTATTTGCTTTTTGTTGTATGTTCACAGGCACCCAGAGAGATGTAAGAGTTGGTTTAAATCATTCACTGTTAAATGTCTTTTATAAGCACAATAAAATTAGCATATTGTTACTTGCTCCTTTACACACACACACACACACATCTCAATATTGCTGCATCTCTCTCTATCATCACACTTAATTAAAGCGCAAAATGACTGCAGCGGTTTCCTAATAAACGCGCGTGCCTGTCTGCATCCCAGTCCCTCCCAGACGCAGTTTACGCGGAATGCATCACAGAGTGGATCATCCAGGTCTGGATAAGGAGCTTTCACAGAAAAAGCGCGACTTTACTCTTTAGCTGTTAGGTTTTTATGTGTGTGTTTGCGCGTTCACGCGGGATAAACTTCACAGGTTGGCTCCACCAGGGCCGCCTTAACCTACTGTTAGGCCCCTGGGCTGAGAAGTTTTGTAGGCCCTGTCATGTCTCCCAAATTTAGT
>JBAMHV010000023.1:13719466-13740551 GCA_037177535.1 Pseudomugil gertrudae
GTATATTCTCTTGATGCCGGCCGACCGGCCCATGAAGGAAGCGGCCCACCGGGAATCCTCCCGACTTTCCCGATTACTCACTCCGCCCTTGTGTGTAGATGTTCACTTGGCTGTATTTCTGCAGCTTTGTTAGAGATGGTAATGATTATGAGCAAGTGGAAAACAAAGTGAATGCTTCAGACTTCAGTCAAAAGTTGAGACTAAAGAGACGATCAGATCTTGGTGTGAAAGTTCAAAGCTTTATGTTGCATTTGGGTTCATAATAATAATAATATTAATAGCAGCATATATTTTTCAAAATTCTTTATGGCACTACATTTCCTGTGCAATTGGCTGATCATTTTACTTTAAGATATATGAACACTGGACATTATTGTGTATGAGTGTGTGTGTCTGTGTGTAGACTTGTGACTTATGGCTGTCCTTGTGGGACCAGTTAAGAGTTGTAGACCTTTAAACATTTTTGCTGGTTTCCCTTTTCTAACTTTGAAAGTGTCTGTTTTTTTATTTATTAATGAAACTTTGTTTTAGAGTAGAGATTGATGTTTGAGCTCGGCATTGTGTTGGTCTGGTTATTATTATTATTATTGTTGTTATTATTATAACTAACTCTGAAGTGCATCATTACTGTGATTACAAAATGGTATGTGTGCTGTATCTTGTGTGTGTCTGCACATTGTAAGCAGATAAAAAAAAAAAACCTAAAATTCTGTACTATTTCACGTTTTTGTAAATAAATTAGCATGAAAATCAACTGAAACACCAAAATAGAAAGAAGGGTGTATCACAGCATGTTCTATTTGAGAGAAAAAGGGTGTGGGGGCGGGGGAGGGGGGCAGTCAGAAGGACAATCCAATCAACTCGAAGTCGCTCACATTCACGAGCCTCCTCTCTTTTGAAATCAAGCTGTAAATTTTTTAGTCATTAACTGTGTGTCTCCAGCCCATAAATTTCAATACTATGTATAATATAATCCATCTGGGGACCCTGCGCACGAGCTAATCCTTCACCTGAGCAAGATGAAATCCCCTTTTGGCGCTCTGGTGATCGCAGCTGGTTTCTGCGGGATTCTGAGCTTCGCATTTTTGGCTACTTCTCTGGGAACTGATTATTGGTACATCATAGAGATGAATCCCATGAATGCGACCGACTCTGGAGACATAAACTCCCACTCGGGATTATGGAGCATCAACGAAGGTATGCTGAAACATCCTCTAACTTTGGTGGTCGAGGAGAGGCTACTGAGTTGTAAAAATAACACTGGCTGTTAGTTTTACGCACACACTTTCTACGTATTTGCTTTACATAACAGGCGGAAAGACGCACGCAGAGTCCATTGATTCTTTTACTGCTAATTACTCCAGATACTCTGAGACCGAGCGGCGCATGCTGAGTGAGTCCCTCTTCCAGCTTTAATGAAACGCTCTGTTTATTGCCTAATCCCGTGCAGAGCACGGGCAGTCCTGATACTACATAATTCATCTGTTCGTGTCCTCAGAAATGCACAGCGCCATAGTGGTGGTGCTTCCTCTGAGCCTGGTCCTGCTGCTGTTTGGGGGCATCTGTGGCTTGGTCAGTTCCCTGGCTCAGAGCCCGCTCCTCCTCACGGCCACAGCCACATACTTCTTCATATGCAGTAAGTTCTAACTCCCAAGTCTTTTTCTGTGTTTTACATCCTAAAATGTAACACAGGAGGTCAAAGGTCGGATCCACCTGAGATTCATCTCGTAACGTTTGATTTTACAACGGGGTCAAGTAAAATGATTACATAAAGCATTTTTAGATATTTACTTGCCATTATACCTAAAGCTGGGAGTTATAAACTGACTTTATATGAGTGAACTTTAGATTTAGTGGTTGAATCATTTGGTTAAATTATACAGGAGCTGCCTAAATTATATAAATAAGACAAGAATGATAAAAAATTACAATACAAAAACTATTTTATTCCCAATAGAAACCAAACAAACAAATTAGATCTTCAACTTGAATAAACTTACTATTTTATTTAGACTATTCATCTTAAATTCAGTGGGAGCAATACCTCTCAAAAAAGTTATGAAATAAGTAAAAAAAAATGCTGGAAAGGTTAGGGGTAACATAAAGCAGCAGAAATGCTTCCAGAAATAAAGTCTACGGTTCTCTGTGTAATACATGAAGGTCATATGTGAACATATCCTGAAACACTCGCCAAGCGAGTTCAAATAGACTGAAGTAATGTGTTAAATTGTTCTGTGGTAAAGAAATGTTGGAATTTAAAATTATTTTTTAAAATCATAACTGTGTCAGCTGCATTAGAGCAAAGCGAGCTATAGTTTGTTCAGAAGCCCTTAGCGCTAAAGGGCATTCTATAAAAATGGGAACTTTTACAACATATGCTCCTCATACAAACAGCATATTCAGCAGGACCATGCTAAACCAAATACAGCATCTAACTGCAACAGCAAGGCCTCACAATAGAAGAGTTAAACAAGGCAAATATGACTAAGAAGGCCCTGAAATGTTGCATAGGTAGAATTCTATATAAAATATTAATGTTACAACATTAATCCCCCAAAGGTCCCACAAACTCTGTTATCAGATGGTAAAGAGGGAGGGAGGGGGGGAGGGGGGTGTTATACTGGTAAACTTGGCTGTTTAACCTTTTATTAAATTGGGGCTGGAACAGTCAGGATAAAATTGAAATCAAAAGTAAATGTTACGTGGGGCTAAATCACTAGCCAGACTCTTCTCTGCTGTTGTTCCTCAGTGGTGGAACGAACTGCCAAACTGTCCGGTCTGCAGAGACCTTGTCTACTTTTAAGAACAAGCTAAAGACTCAGCTGTTCAAGGTGCATTTTGGGACTTAGCTTAACTCTTCTATTTGATTTAGATCTATTCAGCTCTTAGCCACACATCAGCACTGATTATATTGGGAAACAAATGGGAAATATAAAAAAAAATCTCTAGCACTTCAGGACAAAAACACTTATATAAAAGTGTCTGATAAATGCCTGTAGAATAGAATAAAACTGATATGGGATTGCTACGGGACCTAATGTAAAATTGACTGCATGTGAGCTTAAGACTTAACCACTGTTTACTGCATCTAGTCAACTGATAGATGCAGATCATGTTTTTGTTTGTTTGTTTTGCTTTGGAACCTGTTGCACAATGATAGTGATTGATAGGGTAAGAATGGATTGGATGAGGTAATGGTGAATTCTTAAAACATCACACACCAGTAGAAAAGCTGGCTGCTAAACTCACAACAGGCTCTTTCAAGGGGAGCAAGCCACAGTTCTGGTCATGGCCCTCAGACTCGGTTTTCAAAGAATCTCTGGAAAGACTTCAAACAAGTGAGGCAGGAATTTCAAAGAATTATTTTCAAAGGAAGACCTAATGAAAATCCCCCACCAACCACTGAAAGACTATTAACTGCTACAAAATATGTTTTCAGTGGATGGGTGGGGGGTTGTTTCACATATACACATCTTTAAAACAATCACACCCATTTAAAAGACAAATAGTCACATTTTTATATCCAGAGCTGAAAATATAACGGGTTAAACACAGAGGAGCTGAAATCTGCTGAGATGCCACAAATATAAGAAAGCTGACTAATTGTTTCTCACAGCAGGAAGATGCAAGATGAAGGGAATATTTCATGTAGTACAGCTAATGATTATCTGATCAGACTCATTTTGTTCCCATGGTTACAGGTTGAGGAGGAAGTGTGGCAACCATCTTTAAATCAGGGTTACTGATCAGTCCTACGTCTAACTTTAGTTATAATACCTCTGAACACCTGACTCTCGGTCCATCTCTCCCAAAATAGCTGAATATTGATAAAGTCTTTGTACTGGATGACTGTTGATGAAATCGGCAGTGTAAATATTGCTTTTGCCTCTATATTAAATTCTAGTGGCTTTTCACATAATGTTCACAGACTCATTCTCATCATCAGACTCATGATCTTGTTCTGATGTTTGGCATTGATAGTGAAGAACTAAGTTTGTCCTTATAACCCTGTTCAGTCTCATCATTTCTTAATAACCTTTCCCTGCCACTACATCCAATTCAGGCCTGCAACTAAAGCCGATCCTAGCAATTATTGGGCAAGAGACAGGGTGTTTGTCAGATAATGTTATTACCAAATTTAACAGGAGTTCCAACTATTTGCACAAGTTGACGGTAATATGTTATGTTCAGTCTCTATTAAAGGAACCGCACTAAGCTGGTTTAAGTCATATTTGTCTGATAGATTTCAGTCATGGAATTCCTCAAGGTTCTGTACTTGGACCAATACCTTTCACACTATACATGCTTCCTTAGGACAACATCATCAGACATCATGATGTAAACTTTCACTGCTATGCAGATGATACTCAGATTTACTGATCAACGAAACCTGATGAAACTAATCAGTTTGTTAGATTACAAAGATGTCTTAAAGACATAAAGACTTAGATGACTGATTTTTCTCCTTTTTTCTCAGATAAGACTGAGATCGGTTGTATTTGAGCCTTAAAACTTGGGACAAAATTCTTTTTAAATTGATTTAGATTAATTGGGCTTTCAGTACCACAGTGAGGAACCTTGAATTATTCTGCACCAGGATTTGTCCTCCATTCGCTCACATTTTATACAGGTGTCCAAAACTGCTTTCTTCCTCCTACATAATATTGTAAAAATTAGAGACATCCTGTCTCAGAGAGATGCACAAAAACTAGTCTATGACTTTGTTACTTCATGACTGGATTACTGCATATCCTTATTCACATTTAGCTCAAGACCTTGCTTTTTAATAAAGATTATAGTTAAAGGTGTTCCTGTCATACATTAGTTATGCAGCCATATGAAGCACTGCAGTAGTTCCTTTTCATCCTTGTATAAACATATGATATTGAGGCAGATGGTTGCCCTCTCTGAGCCAGTTCTTCCAGAGGCTTTTCCTTCCTGTTAAAAGGGAGTTTTCCTTCCCACCGTCGCCTCATGCTTGCTCAGGATGGGAGACTGGATCAAAGTCAAGATTTGATGCAATCTGTTGGTTTAACTTAACTAGGCTATTTATGATGATTTGGCTCAAATTGATGCATTATTAAAGTGCCCTGAGATGACATTGATGTGACGTGATGCTGTATAAATAAAGCCTAAACAAGAAACTGTAATAAAAATAGCATCTATATAATCTAAATCTGCATGTATACATGCACCAGACATTGAACTTGAGTGTCTAATAAATTATATAAATTTTGACTATTGGTTGAGTTAAACTAATGTTAACATGTCAATCTGGGTATTTACAGTAATCATATTACTGTTGTGCTCATAAACCTAGCACTTGAGTATCTGGCGCACTTCTTTCCCCTGGATCTCTTGAGTGCTCTTCTGCCAAAGCCTTATGACCTCCATAAAGAGGACCTTGTGATAGACAAACACTTTAAAAAGGCTCGTTACAGTCTCTTCCTAATAAGGAGCACATGGTGATGGGTGGAATGGGATAAAGGCTGGAATTAGATTGTTGTTGCCTTGTGAGCTTTTTGCCAGCTTTTAAAATAACCTGGCTTAGCTGCCCTTTATTCAGTTATAGTTTGACAAAGTGTTAAAGACTTATTGCCTGAATAAAATGTCAGTGCACACAACCTGCACACAAACCTGAAATGGTGTGTGATCACAAAAGTGTACTGAAGCGATACGTGCATTTATAACTACATATATTTAATGCTGTGGTTGTAAATGGAGATAAACCTCATAATGATTCATACCAACATCACTTGTATGTATTGGTTTGTGTTTTTTTTCCTCTTTTTTTTGTTAATCTAAATAAGTTTATGAAATGGCATGAGCAAGTATCAAAAGTAGATATTGTGCTAGAGATGGTAATAAGTTGTGTTTTTGTTTTATTAAACTTAGGCTTCCTACATCCATACGTGCCTTCTATAATAATCTTCAGGTCTTTGGGGTTGGAACTCATCCTTACACTGTTTAGTTTCCTTCAGAGATCCTCAATAGGATTCAGGTCTGAACACTAGCTGGACTACAAGAGTTTCATTGTTTTCTCTTCATTATTTCCCCCTCAAGTTGTCTTTGTCTAATCTTAGTTTAGTTAAAAGGTCCAGTGCTACCCGAGTCCAGTTTTTCTAGCTGTCCAAAATCCTTCTGCAGGAATCCTGATCAGTTTCTCCAAATCCTGCACACAGCTGGTGTCTTTTGGCAAAAAGTAGCTCCACCTGGACAAAGACTAATGTGTTTCCTTATTGTGACAAATAAATGTGGTTCTCCAAGTACAGGGACAAAGAAGAAAAAAGCTTCTAGCAAAGGACAGGACGATCAATCAACCCTAACAAACACCATCCCTACGGTCAGAGCGGGAATTACATACGGACAGTTGGCATGCCTCTTGCACTGCAATGAATCAAAAGAATTGAGTGAACATAAGTCCTACTGCTTTTACAGTATCTTCCTTGTATCCCATAAAGTCTGGCGTTTGTAAATGATCACAAATCAAATTGGTTACACTAGCCAATAAGGCACTGCTTAATGACTTTAGTAGTTAGGATCCACACACAGAAACCCACATACACATTTATAATAGCAGACCAGCATTTTCTCAGGTAAATATATAACAGATGTTATTCACACAGCAAAGACAAGCATGTCAGTGAAATACTCTGCATACAGTCTCCCCGTAAAAGAACTAATCACAATGTGTGGGTTGATATTACTCTCCTGATAATTTGATGAAAAATCTCTTAAAGCAAAAATCAAGAAATCTACTTATCTTAGTCTTTATCCATAAACACTTAAAGAACTATTTAACCTTTTTTTTCAGTGACAACAGCCAACCATGCATCCTACCTGTACTCTGGATTCTCTTCATTGAGTAAAAAATGGCGTAAAGTTTACTCTGGTCTTATCTCATACTCGGCACATTTTACTTTTTTTGGCATGTGAAATGGTCCAATAGTAAACCTCTGCTGTAATATGTGTCTCCAGACTGGAACCCAAAGCCTCAGCACACCTCTGGGAAATGTATCAATGTAGGCAATGAATCACAGTGTGTCATTATAACGTATCAGAAATATGTAGTGCTACTTCAAACTGGTGTGAAAAGTATCAAACAAGGTAAAAAGCTGGACTGCTGGGGCTTGTGCAGCTAAACCTGACAGTTTTCCGTAGTGACATAAGTCTGCAATGATCACGGTAAATGAGTGTTATTTAAAAATGGAGAAAAAAGCCTTTGTAAAAATCTGGGAAAAGGAGATTTTAATGTAAGGTTTGTGCTCCAAACATCAGCTGGGGTTTCTATGTGGTGTTTACATGTTCTACCTGTGCATCTCTGGGTTCTCTTCGATGTTAAATCTGTGCTTACATTTCCAGGATGTGCCCTGGCTTACTTTGTAGGAGGTGAGAGAGGCTCCAGATACTTGATAAAAATGGATTTTTAAAAACAAACCTGCAGAAAAAAATGTCGCAGCATGAGAACTTCCAGAAAAGAACGCTATCTTAGCTAAATAAAGAATTGGCCAGTGATTGACTAAAAAAAAAATTAAGAATAAGGATGAACAATATAAACAATATAAACATAAATCCCAAAATGTGTTTCGTTTATATTTTATGTTCATTACCCTCCACACCAGAATTTTTTAAAAAGTTTTTTCATTGTTTTCTTTGACCTTAATCTTTAATTTGCTGGAAAAAATAAGGATTTTTTTATTATAATAAACCTTTCGTTGATGTGCAAATGACAATAATTAGTTAACCCCATATTCTATCACTATCAACAGCCGACCCTCAAATCATAATTGCAGGAGTGAACATTGATAAAAACAAGTCTTTTTGAAGTAATTTGGGGATAAACATCACATAGTTTCTGTTTTTGGTAAATCATTTGATTTTATTTGGTGCACAACCTGAGTAAGACCCTGACATCACTATGCTGCTCGCTTTCTACAAGCAAAACAGACCAAATATTAATGCCCTCTAAAAGACAAACTAACATCTAATCTGTCCTCATTCACTCCCTTCAGTCATTTCCCATCTGTCTCCTTGTCTCTTTCCGTTGTTCTGTTCTTTGCAATGAAGTACCTAAAACGAGACATTAGATGCTAGATTTCCTGCTTGTTGCACCTCAGGGTGTAATTCCAATAACATTTTTATTAGTCCCACCCCAGGTAGCTCCACACCCATCACCTAAAACCAAGAGCATGCCAGTCAAAATGAAAAGGGTTTCCAGTAGCAACACTGTGAAATGTGCAGACTGTATGTGGATGTCTTTGTCTTAAGTCTGATAAGGGTGACAGGAAACACATGCGTCATTAGATTTCTTGATATGAAATTTGTTATATGAGTAGCTTGGTTTTACTCGTTTAATCATCAGCTCTCACTGCGACAAATTTTCCCTTTTATAATTGCAGTAGTAAAATATCAGCTTGTGCTCATTTATGTGCCTGAAAGCATGTTTTAAAATGAATAGATGTTAATCCCACTTACACTCAACATACAAAGTGTGGGTTAAGTTTTTACTGAGTGACCTGTCTTACCTCAGGTTTTACTATTGTCTGCACAGCTGAGCTGAAACCAGAAAAAAAGACATTTAGTTATTTTTTGTTTGCATAATCCATCAGGTCTGCTGACTCTGTGTGGCACAACCCTCTACATCATCTACTCGCACCAGGCTTTGGTAGAGACCGAGAGGCAGGTGGGACAGGAGGGTCTGGCCTATATTCACACCTCCTTTGGCTGGTCTCTGGGTTTGGCCTGGCTCTCTTACAGCCTGGAGCTCCTCACCGGAGCGCTGCTCCTCATTGCTGCA
The DNA here is from genome assembly GCA_037177535.1 of Pseudomugil gertrudae. NCBI lineage: Eukaryota > Metazoa > Chordata > Actinopteri > Atheriniformes > Pseudomugilidae > Pseudomugil > Pseudomugil gertrudae. The sequence continues at coordinate 13,728,264 of JBAMHV010000023.1, forward strand.
CAGATAGCCACCCGGCAGCAAAGCAGCCCCATGGCCTAACCAATCCCTTCATCATGAACTATCCAAGAACAGGACTGAACTGTGAGTGTTAAAGGACACGTGACCTGGCAGCAGCTGTAAGCTGGAAGGATCTGAAAGAAAACAAAGGCTGGGCTGTTGTTGGGAACTTATTTATCCATGTTTTTTAGAGCAATATTGCCTCAGATTGGAGATGCAAGGCGAGGGAAGAGGTTGATTTGTAGTGCGAGTAAAATCTGATCAATGTCGCCCTCTTGTGGTGTGAATAGAAGTTCTACTCTTAAAGCTGTATCTACACTAAACTGGTTTAAACATTACTGTAACACTACAGATAGATTTGAGCTTACATTATTTGACCTAAATATTAACTATTGTTCATGGTAAATGGTAAAAGCTAGATTTTTTTGCTCATGAATGTTTTGTGAATTGCAATGCATACTTATATGTTAGCGACATGTACTGCTAAACCTATTTAGATTTATTTTCTGTTTCATTCTCAAAACAAATATTTGTCTTTGGCTATTATATTTTATATATACCTGTTAACCACTTTTTTTTAACCAATAATTAAAGCTTTGCATTTAGTCTTATTTCAACTCTGCAGTCACATAAAATAACAGACGTTGGACACTGATAATTTAATATAATACAAAGGTCACTTTGTCATATATTTTATGTTCTGTGCTTAGTTACACCAAAATAAAGATGTACTAAGATAAAAAAAATTGCTAAAACAACTCATTTTGTGGTGCTGTCAGATAAGAATTTTATCACAAAAAGGCACATCGCTGAATATTTTTAAGATAAAGCAATGTAAACATCTTTGCAGCAGGTGATGCGATTCTAAGATCCAGCAGCAGACATGCTCGGCCTAGTGGCAAATCACAACAAGAGGGAAATAATTTGCAGCAAAATAAGCAAAAACATGTTTTTCAAATACAAAAAACATACATGTGTCTTCTCTTAATTCCTTCTGACAAAAATAAAAAGGCAGACGTTAAACTTTCTTTTTAATGAGATGACAACTTCCATGCTCGTTCACAAACATCACATTTCAATGTCAGCCTCGTCATTTGTTCATAGATACGTTAACGCAGGCATAAATCACTTCATTAGCTCAATCATGTCATTGTGGTGCTGGAACAGTTGATATCCTCACAAAAAGAGGAGTAATGCATTCACTACATCACCAACGCTGTAAGAAAGAGACCACAGGAGGTTCAGCATGCTGCCTTTTGTTTCTTTATAATGGTTAATCAGCAGTTGGTAGCTCAGACTCCTGCCTCGCTTGCATCCGTGCTTTAAGTCCCACGTTTCACTTCCCATGTAGTGTTCCCAAGCTAAATGGTTTCATGCAACTGAGGGCTGATTTAACTGAACAAGCAGATCTTTAAGGCAAAGTGATCCATCACATAGTGGTGGTATGGAAAGTCTTTGAAACAGTTTAAAATATCTACAAACATCAAAACAGGACGGTTAAATAGAATGTGTCAAGTAACTAAACTTTACTGTATGAATTATGCGTCATTTCTGGTAGTAGATCAGGGAAGACCCTCATATCGGAGATTACTGGCCAGCATTTAGTTCATCCAGTTTGAGTCTGGCTGATGGTGTACCTCTTGGATGATGGCTTCAAAGAGAAGAGGCAGTTGTTGCTTAATTCTTGAAGTTATGGCTGGATCATTCTTAAGGCCCCATTAAAGTCTTGATAGCATTAACATTCCCGTGTCCTGACACTCACCTCAACCAGACGGGTTGCATCACACTGTCTAGCAACTGTCCTGCTATATTTCTGCTCCAGACTCCAAATACTCAAAAACAAGAGGAGGATGTTTCAGCCTGGCAAGCATACCTTCCCAGCAAACAGCAGTCCCACAATGGTGAAGAATATGGACAGTATGAAGAGTACATAGGAGGAGCCCACCATTTTGCTGTTGGGCAGTTTATATGGCTGCCCTCCAACCTCACTGATGTAGAAGCCCATTGGGAATATCAGAGCAGCCATGCAAAAGAGGACCACTGTAATAAAAGAGAAGACAGGAGAGAGATGGATAAACAGCCCAAACAACACTGTCTGCAAATTTACTCTGTGCAAATATCCAACAGAGGTTCAGTTTATTGGAGGAAAATAATAATAATAATATGAGTCACTTTACTAAGTACACCTGTTCAATTACTTGTTAATACAAACTACTGATCAGCCAATAACATAATAGCAGATCGATGCATTTAGGCATGTTGGCATGGCCAAGCTCACTTACAGAAAGTTCAGAAGAGGATTTAAAGAGGCATGCTTATCGGTGCTAGACGGCTTGTCTATTACTCAACCCAACAAAGCGCCTTCAGGATGTCAGGAACTGCTTTTGATCCTGGATGTGCATGGATAAATCTGCAGCCACTGTGTGATGCGATCATATCAATATGGAGCTAAATCTCTGAGGAATATATCCAACTCCCTGCTGAATCTCTGCCACAAAGGATGAGTGTGGAGTCTATTCCCAAACACACGAGTGCACAGTAAATTTTAGATAAATCACAAGCAAATCTGATGTAAAATGGACACGTATAGGAAGGCTTTTATTTACTTTTAGCAGTTTACAACGATCAAGCAAAACAATAATTAGTCAGAACTGGATGAACATTTTAAAGTCTCTGTTTTCTCTTTGGAGGCTGAGATGTAAATGGACTGGGGGTTTAATCTCTGCAACTTTAGGCTTAGTTCAATCTGCATGCAAGCGTGACTACATGTTTGGAATAATGACAGGTTTTCATCAAGTGTGACAAAAAAAACCTAAAAATGTACCGATTAAGCATTCAGTTAGAGAACTTTAGGCTCCAGCTACCTGCAACCCTTTATTGGAATAAGCAGAGGCTGGATGGATGGTTTTGATTTGACTTTAATGGGTTTATAAATGGTGAGATGCTTAAGTTGCATCAGGCTTGAATGTTAAAAGCAAAACAAAAATGAGTCATTTTTACAAAGATTTGCTTCAATCATTAAGCAACCTGTTTACTGAAAACAGGAAATCTAACCCATTGTCTGCAAAACAATCTGTTTATTGATAAATAATCAATCCCAGACACCTGAACACCTGAGCAGATCTGAATTGTAGCCTAACAAAATAAACTCAGTGCAGAGCAGCTGGTGTGGACATGTGTGAGGACGTACTCCCTGTAAAGGCAATCCACCGGGCATAGCGAGTAGCCTCTTCATGCCAGTGTGACATCACCAGCAGCCCACAGGTGACAGTGAGGGAGACGATTCCCAAGATGATGAAGAAGAGTGTGGTGATCCACTCGCGGGGAAGCTGCGGGGGGATACAAGTCCGATTTCGGCCGTGGATGGTCTGGCACTGCCGGACCAGACCCATAGTCTGAGAGCCTGCGTGAGGAAAGGAAAACAGCGTATTAGCATCTCTGGGGTCTGTGTTTAATATCACCTAGATTGATTTCACAGGAACATGTCGCATTATTTATCTCTTATGTGGCTTTAAAGCATGATGACCTCCACAGCAGTTTCTGCTATAAAGGTTAGGGGCTGAAGAGGCTGTTGGTATGGAAACAAGTCAAAAGGCTTGTGCCAGGATGAGCAGCAGGAATTCATCCCCCACTTACAGTGATTAACTTATGACGTCAAACAAACAGGTCATCTACAGCACGTTGAACACAAAGAAGTGGAACTGGCCTCCTGACACGAAAAACCTTGTAGGCATAGAGATGTCAGGTAGGTGGGCTTCAGCCTCCAACAGAGAGAAACACATGGAGCCCAGCAGAGACTGCGTCTGCTTGCCTCTTGCTTCCAATCTCAGCACGCAACAACCCGAACAATGTACCTCACGTAATGAGAATGGAAAAAACACATAATAAAATCCTCCCACAATGTCATTTATCCATTTGTCTCCATGTGTTTTCTTTCTTTCCCAGAATTATCTCCAGAGAACAGTTTGTGCACAGCAAGAAGACATGGGAGAGAAGCTTCATACATTTTATGCTTTTATAAATTCAATCAGGGCAATTTAAACCCACCGAGGACAGAATTAACATAACTGTCACGATGGCTAAAACTAAAATATCACAAAGAGTGCAGGAAAAACATCCTTTCATTTGGATCCAAATTAAATCAGAGAGGTGGTGTTGGAATAAAAATGGTGTATTTAAAGCAATCAAGACGTTTTGCTTTGCATTTTAGTTTTTGCTGTCCGCTCATTCCACGAGACAAAGACAGGAAAACATCTTTAAATTAATCTTTACATATTTAGGTTGTGCATTATGAACCTGTGGTTAATATGGCCACATCCTCCTGCAGAATAACCTACCCTCCTCATACACAGGATGTCCTGTGTATGAGGGGTGGGGGGACAACGTAAACGGTGCGTTCATTTCCCTTCAAACTCCAAATCAGATGATCAATGTGTTTCTTGTGCTTCCCCTTCTGGAAAATGGCTTTTGTTCCTGAGCAAAATATGATTAAGTGAGGGATTGTTAATGACCATTTAAGGTTCATTATTCTAGGTAAAGCATCCTAAGGTGAGATCGATACAACTCACTTTAGATACAGTGCTGCTTGATCCTGTAATAATCCATTTCCATCTCCCTAATGGCTGTTGATGGGACTGAACGCCTAAATGGCTTGGATATATTCAAAAGAAAATCACAAAGCTCTTATTATCCTTTTTACAAGAAGCAGAAAATTCACTTTGTGTGATCTGTTGTACCTCAGTGGACCGTTAACAGGTTTATCCTAACGGTCAAGTGACAGAGAGGCTACACTTCATTACTGTTTATCGTTCACTGCTAATCGTTTTACTGTCCCGTGTTGCTTTGTCTAATTACGTGCAGCACTGTGTCTCAGCTGTGGTTGTTTTAAAGAGCTTTATAAATAAAGTTATGTTGAATTATCACCAAGCATCTCGTAGTAAACTATCCACGATTCATTTTAAATATATAACTTTAAACTACACCCCCACCCTCACACACACACACACATTTCTATGTTTGTTATTTTATTAGCATAACAAAAACATGAACATAATATTTTAGCATGTAGCATTAAGTGTAATCATCTCTTTGACATTCCTGTCCATGGTAAGTGAGGCTCCAGGTAAAAGTGCTTCTTTATTCGGTCATCTGAGTGAACTTTGTACATTTTGCATGGAATACATGCTAAATGTACAAAGCATGCAGATAAACTAACTAGTGCTTTACACACAGAAGTAAGCAAAAGAGAAAAACAAAGTGAAAGAGAAAACCAGACTTTTACTGTTTGGAAAGAGTTCAGAGTAGAGACAGAAAGCAAAACGGATATTTTCTGGATAATAGCCCTTAATTCAGCTTTTTTTTTTAAGAAAACATGGAAGTATCTGAGCAGAGCCACTATCTTTAATTAAAGATTCAGTTTAATATTTTATTTTAAATGTTTTTTGGGATTAGTTTGTTTTCTCTTGTATTTCATTCAGTTTTTTTTTTGGTTCAAACTATCAGCCGTTACAGCAGAGATGTATCAGTATGACGGGAAATTACGCATACTGATTGGACACTGAATCCTTCCTGTCTACATCCGAAATGCAAAGTCACAACTGACCAAGCAGAGACGTTATTTTCCAGCTGGAAAGCAATATTCTCCCTAGAGGCCCAATTAAAAGTCACACATCTTCACCCCCCTCAAACAAATCGCTTCCTGTTCAGGTAATTACTCACTGAGTAATGAGACAGAAACAGCCGGCTTCCAGTGCCGTCATTTAACACCATCATTCACTGTGATGAATGAGAAGTTAAACCTGTTCCTCTCAACTTCAGTCTGCTTTTTTTCTCTGGAGACTGAAAAAAAGATTTAATGCGTGATTACAGATTTAATTGTTCAGCAAAAAAAAACTTTTAGGAGCTTAATTTGTAGATGAAGCTTTAAAAGAAGAAAACCTACCCAGTAAGAACATCTCAGGACACCTGCATGTATCTGTATGCTGCAAAGACATCGGAGCAGCTGTGCATGCTCTCTATAGCATCATAAGTTTTTACATGAGTTTCAGTGTTTAGATTTGGACTTAACAACCAGGGAGGCTGCATTAAAATACTGCAAAGGTTGGGTCCTACATGACTAACTTAACATGAAACAATAATGTTCATTAAATCTTTCATCAGGTCTTGCCCAGGAGTGTAGACTTGTAATAAGTGAAGCCAGCAGATCTCCTGTGTCACATGTGTGTTTTTGGTTTGTGGCTACAAAACAGACAAACATAACTGTGATAATACCAGCACAAAATCCTTAATCTACACAAAAATAATAATTAAAAGAAAATCAGAAAGCAACTTGTGCATGTCTTTGAGTACATTATAGTTATGTAATCTATGTAATTAACCAATGAAGCCATAGTCTTTCTGGAGATAAACAAAATTTGAACAAGATGATGAAGCTAAATTGTGATTGGGATTTAATCATAACATTTCTAGTGTGTAAACACACCAACATTGCTGCCTTAAGACCTGTACTGTGCAAGAACAGACATGTCATTGACATTGTTCTGAAGATAGAGGGAACAGTGTCTTAGTAAGTATGAAATGTCCTCATCTGCTAAGACTTCTCTTTGATATATACAATAGAAATTAATCTAATCAGGGCGGTAATATAATCATTAATAAAGATTTGAGTGTTCCCACATGTTTTGATGTATTTTAACTCCCTCCCAGACCAATAAAAAGGAAGGTCACCAAAGATCCAGTGGACAAAGTTTCCTAAAGGACCCCCATACTGAGCCACGGTGGAGGAAGCATTATGGTATGGGTAGGCTATATCTGAGTACATCTAATTAGTTTGATGTCTTTTTTCCCAAACTTTGGCTCTTTAGCGGGGTTAGCGCTTGACCTGTGTATAATATAATTGTGTGTAATCAGCATACCAGCAGATTCTACTGTGTTGATCCAGTCCGGGTTGGCGATGCTGACGATTGCGAAAATGTCTGCAGCGAGGAAGAGACATCCAGATATCACCGTGAGTTTATCCATGTTGGTGGACTCGGGTTCTGGGAGTGTTGTGCCGCCGTCTCACGTGTTTTCTTTACACGGAATGAAGAAAAGTCTCAAAAACCTGCAGGTTGTTCCATCCCGCCGGTGGGCGATGACCCGACCCGGTGGTCCGTCTCCAGCCCCGGAGGAGAGTCTCCCTGGCTGCCTGGGCTCATGGAATACCCAGCTCCTGCTCCGCCATTTCTTACTTATATTAAAAGGGGAAAAGAAGAAAATTCCTTCGGCATTTTAGTTTGAATGATTCAATCTATACTTAATTATCCTTGTGTGGAAACAGCTTCACGCTTCCAGTCGACTTATTTCCAGACTTTGCGTGAATCCCAGAAGTGCTCTCCCCGCACATTGAAGCGTTTTGCTTTCTCCGGAGGAGCAGAGTGGAAACACCGCCTCTTCTTACATAAAAACGCTTTACACGAGGTTAAAAGCTCCACACCCAAAGACTCAATCCCCGTGGCCTTGCTAAAATTATCACGACTCTATTCTGCGCTTTAAGATGCTGTTCTTACAGTGGGAAACTGAAATCTCGCCAGCTTTCATCTCCGTGCCCATTTAACAAAGTCTCGCGAGAGGATGTGTAAATGCAATGGTTTGTCCGACACATCTTTATGAACAGCGTCATTTATGCATAAGGTAATTATTGTTCTTAATCTCAATGTAAAATTCATATTAGCACTTTGTGTAAAATCTATAAATTCAATATGTACTTTGTACAAATAGATGTTAACTACTCACCCCCAGTAAAATAAAGTATGCCTCGTTTTTTTAAACAGAACTTTATGCTTTACTTCTCATTGATCTTGTGAACAATTTTATTAAAACATCAAGATCAAGCAAAAAAAAAATTTCAAGACAAAACCGGTTATACAATCTAAGACACGAATCATTGGAAACTTTAAGGTAGATAGAATTTATTCCTTATTTTACATCAGCTATACAGTTAATGTGGACAGATGAGTGGAGTAGTTCTGTGACGCAACAAAGCAGCATCATCTGAACATATACCATTACAACATCTATAAATAGCCACTGTTATGATGCATTTCTCTGAACAATGGCATTGCATAAAACAATGATGACCGCTGCTTTTGTTCAAATGTGGTGAAAAATAATTTCTGCTTTGCCGTCAATCATGGGAAGTAGGAGAAGAGATGTCCTTTAGAGCTCATCCACAAAGGGTGTTTTTGTGAGGTTGCCACTGGCTGCCATGGTCTTCTTGCCAGTCACAAACTTCTTGGCAGCCTGTAAGTAAAAATGAAATATATTTAAAAGCAAACATAGTTAAATGTCTGTAATAAAAACAATATGATTAAACCAAAAGGCCTTACATTGGCAACATTCGTCAAGGAGACATTGTCAATGTTTTTGGAGATTTCTTCAGGGGAGTGGTAAGATCCACTAGCCAGTGCCTGGTTGCCCATGGCCTCCAACAAACCCTCTGAAGTTTCCAAAGACATCAGGAAGTGACTCTTAAGCTGGGCCCTGTCAATGAAAATGACAGTCATTGTTATACAGTTACTCTCTTCACTCTCAGGGGTATCCGTCTACCAGGCTTTTGGTATAGCACAAATTCTAATGAGTTTATTGTATATAAAGTACAACCCCCACCCCCAAATTCACTGTGCACCAGATAGAAAAGAAAACAGAAACAGTGGAATGCCTGGCTGCAAGGAAGTATTTTAAGATATATAAACACATATTTGTCCCTGCAGACAAGCTGGGACAGCAGTAGCATTGTGTCCCATGACCACAAATGAATTTAATTACATGCGTCTGACCAGGATTAGTTTTCACTAAAGTTAACATCAGCTTGACAGGACGTGCTCAGTCAGAGGAGAGAGCCTTACTGTGCTCTAAGCCTGAGGAGAACTCGTCTGGATCATCACGTTTGTTATTTAGATACAGCGAAATGAAAAAAAATAACTGGCACAATTTTCTGTCATTTACAAAAATATTTTCATTTTTTTGTGAATTTTAAAAAATAATTTATATAATAAACATAGCATATGAAATTGCTAGGCAACAGAGGACTGGAGTAATATGGGTAATTTTTGTACACTAGGTAGGCGGTCTCATTTCACTAACGTATTCTGCACACTCTGATGGTCCACCTGCAGGTTTCTGGCCCTGGAGGACAAAGCTTCCCCACCCCAGTTTTAGACAGACATCCTCACCACACCCTTTGATAGATAACTTTCAGTGTATACGTTTGCTTTTAAGGTTTCCTTTTTCCTTTTTCAGAAAAATGTTTTAGAAATTTGCTGCTTTACATGTAAAGAAACCAAAGTTAACCTAAAAAGGACATTAAAGACTGTTTAACTTTATGTTAAAGCCTGTCTGCAGCATGTGACGAATAATAAACTACATCTGAGCACACAGTGAGAAGAGTTTTTATGGCAAGTTGTTAACTAGTCTAAAATATGTTCTTGTGGTAAAAGTCACTGACTGCCAAAGACGTCTATTGCAACGATTTGTTTGGGTGCGCTCGTCCCTAAAATGCTTTCTCTGGACGCATACCCAACACATTATGGATCTGCTCTGAGTGCACACACTGAAGATGTCCTGATGCGCACACCCAGCCAAATTAGCTCTTCACATTTACCACATTCTGCAGTCATTAAAAGAGAAACAAAATGCTTCAAAACACCAGCAGCAAAGGGCTCTCTGCTACAAGTTAACACCTAAAATCTAGTGTTCGTGAGCCTCCTAATTTCTTACGTATATCTGCATTTCTTACTTGGCTCGAGTGAGATCAGCAGCTGTGACGCCTCCATCGGCAACAGCCTTTACCTGAGCAAGAGCAGCCTTTATCACCTGGAAAAACAGGAAGTTAAGAGTGGTCATCTCTGAGGCACTCTCATATTCTTAGTGTAATTTCTAAAAAAAAAAAAAAAAATTAAAGAAAGAGAGATTATTATGTTACTAAACAGGTTTGTGTCACAACTACACCATACTTACATCACCAGTTTCTGCAGCCTGGGAGATGGTGTAGACCCCAAACAGACCAGAGTCAGAGTAGCTTGCATTGAAAGCACTGACCTTCATCAGAATCAACAGAAAAAAAGTTGTGATATTTACCTAGACACGATCCTCTGTCGGCTTATGTTTTAAAACATGATATCCCAAAATGACTGTAACTCACATCAAAAGGGTCAGCAGTTGCCTTAGAAACACCCTGGACCAGTTTGCTGGAGCTCCTGCTTCCTCTCTTAACATGTGGACCAGCTCCCAGCACATGTTGCAGAACACTAAATGCCAGAGCTTCATTTGTGCCTGTAGCTGCAGACTGGCACACCACGGCCGAGTGCACCAGACTGGCGACACCAGGAAGACGGATCTCACCTGGAAAACAAAAACGAGAAGAACTGCAGGGTTATTGGGGATCTTGGGGTTAAAGGTATTTCACCCGCAGAGAACTGTTAAGTCTTAGGTTTCCACTAAAGGTAAGTGTGAAGCCAGTGTGGCCTTTTTAGGTATGTTCCCCTTACCTCCACGGTACTGAGCCTTGGCCCCTGTTGTTCCAGCTCCACTGCGGATGTTGAGGAATTGCTCCCCAACCTGCTTCAGCATATCATGGTTAACACCTAAAAGAAAAGTTGGACATTGTAATCACAACAGGCCATTTCATAAGTATAAACCTGAGTATGTTGCTTTGGTGTCCATTAGCATTGTCAAAAAGCAACATCATGAGTGCTGTTATCTTTCTGAAACAATGACACAAAAATATAATCATCCTTACCAAGTCCAACAAGGGCCATTCTGGCACTTGTGAAATTGTTTTGGACAAACTGGTGCAGCTGAAGAAAAAACACATTTAAAACAAACCATTTTAAATGAGTAATTGAAACAGTGCAGTGTTATTAAAATGAATAGAAATACTTACATGTTCTGAATGGATGTGGTCAATCATGTGATTTGGGCAGTAAAGGGAATTACACAGAGCGTTCTTGTAGGCTGCTTCATGTAGACCCTCAATCACACCTGGAAAAGAGAGAGACTTAGGGAACAACATCGTTGTGGTGCAGATAACTTTTCTTTAGTCATACTTGTTTGTCTGTATTTGGCTGACCTGCCTGCCTGTTAATACAGATAATGAACACATAGTAGGATATTCACTTTGCATACAAGTGAGAATTAGATTAAATAAAATAGCAAACACTGAACATTGTCTTTTTGGGCTAATGATAAGTATAAATCATAAAGAGAAACTAAATCTAAATGATTTTAATTTAGCTTTAAGCAAACAGACAAGCTGGTTTGCAGCATTTAGTCTCATCCTGACAGTACAATCCTTTAGTCTAATACTCAGCTAAAGGAGAATGAGCTTGTCTTCTGTCACACATAAGTTTTAGTGTCTTTATTTTCAAAGCATTTACTTTGACTTGGAAATAATAATAATAAAAAAAATCCACCTATCTGGGGGCTCTGTGCAGCCTGTGCCTTGTCCAGCTTTACTCTGGGTGTGAGCTCTGACACCTCCCATGGGCGAAACTCTGGAGCTGTTGTCACGTTGATCAAAAACTCCATCACAGTGTCGCTGCAGAAAAAAGAAAAGTAAAAACAGAAATGAAGGCTGAGGTACTGACTTTGGTGTACACACCCTAAAAACACTCTCCAGAGTTTTCATAATATAGAATATAGAGGGGCTGTACCTCAGCCATATTTTTCTCTGAAAACTGATACCTAAAACATGCCTATAGGGATGGGTATATAAAATCATCAATCGATTAATGGATCATTTAAAATGTAAATCGATTACATTATTATTATTATTAAAGCATCTTTAGAATGTGTTGACATTGTATGCAAGTGCATATTTCCCAGTGTAACCATCAAATGAATCCCATTTAACTTTCCTAACTGTTGTTCATTTTGTATTAAATAATTAAATAAGGACAATTTTTTCTACTTACACTGCAATATAGTCTATAAATGCTACAATATAAAAACATGATTTATTTATTAAAAATTGATCATTAATATAATTAAATGTCCATTCTTTATGTCTATTCTTATAGACACCAATATAAACATTTGAGAACACACTTACACGTCGTCTCTCAAGCAGTCGACAGTGTAGACCATATTCTCTCTGGATGAAGTCACGCTGCACATTAACACAAAGAATAAAAAACTGAACAGTTTTAACTTCTTTTTTCATTTAATATTTTTCTAATGTGTGTGTGTGTGTGTGTGTGTGTGTGTGTGTGTGTGTGTGTGTGTGTGTGTGTGGGGGGGGGGGGGGGGGGGGGG
>JBAMHV010000023.1:13743598-13785107 GCA_037177535.1 Pseudomugil gertrudae
TCTCGCTCCACACACACCTTATAACCCTGTTCTGAGGTGTGTCTCGCTCCACACACACCTTATAACCCCGTTCTGAGGTGCGTCTTCAGAGCGACTCGTTTTGGTACCGTCTCTTTAAATGTGAACGAGGCCTGTCATGCCCCGCCCCCCCTCCAGGTCACAGGAAGTTCAACTCTACCCTGTTCCTCCATGTTTGTAGCTTGATAGCAGCGATATGCTAATCTCCCAGCAGAGAAACATTTTATTGGTAAGTTTACTATAAATTTCAACAACGGAAAATGTATCTAATTCATGAAATTGGTTACCCGGAAGTCCACATTTTTATTAGGCAGACCCACAACAAACACTGTCATCTAATAAATAAATTTAAAAAACATAATAGAGAATAGAGAAAATTTAACAGACTGAAAACCATACCATATGTGCATTTTCTGCATTCATAAATACTTAGAAGTGCAGATAATAATACAAAGTAATGAAAACTCCTCCACAGGAACAGCCAGGGTCTCCCAGCGTATCTCCACTTCACCAACTTCCGTCTGTGAAAAGTAACATTTACGGGTGCCCTCTCAGTTGCCATGATTCAATGTAGAATGCCACAGACCCTCGTTGATTAATATGCAGACATATTTATAAGCTGCTTTGCATTAACTGTGTGTGGTAGAAAGTGTGTGTAAGGGCGGGAAGTGAACCAAATTCACCTGCGCAACCTTTTCCTCAAGGTTGATAATGGAAATTCTGACAGATAATGTAAAATTTAAAAATATTTTATTTGGTGGACACGAGATGGACATCACCTGTACCAGAGAGACAGAGAGCAGGTAGCAGGTGCTGTCAACGCGTCTCATCATATAACTGGACAGTTCCAGAAAGATAAAAGAAGTGGACAAGCATTATTGTGGAGCGAAAAGCACATGGCCGTGCACAGCAGGAGCGTGCACGCCACAGGTCACGCTCACAGCCTCACTGCTCCTCACACAGTTTAGAAGCTGCGAGTGTAGCAGATGTGTATTCTTCCTGCATTGTGTTGTGAAGAAACACCCATGAGTTGTTGTGCTTTATATCTCCTTTACCATTTATTTTAGCATCTGGCAAATTAAGGAAAAACTTCAGCGTTTTTTTTTTCCCAAGCACACAGAAGCTCCAACTAGAATAAACGAGTAAATTAAGCAGAATAATTAATTAATTGTTCAGCAAATCAACCACAGCAATGCTAACATCCTTATAGAGCTTCTTGTAACCCAGCTTACCATGAGGACAGCTCTCAGCAGACTGAGGGGGGGAATTTCCCATGATCTATGTTACACCCAAATCTGTCCCCATGGAAGCATATGCTCAGTGGAACCCATAGGTGGAACCATTAACATCGTTTGAACAACACAGTGCACAAGTTATATTGAAGTGCAAGTGGAATCTCTCTCCGCTACACGAGTCCATGCTGGAACCAAATGCACCAAACGCACCGGACGATGTTGCAAGTGATTTATTCCTTTGTTTAATATTGTAACGGACTGGGTAACAACAATGACTTGTTATAGTGTTCTGTGTTAATTCTGTTTCAGTTAGATTAGGATAACATGCTGAGTTCCACAGTAGTCATTTTTACACAATGTCATTGAACTCTGGCGAAGCAAGAAAAGAGCAGAAGAATAAGAGAGGAGAGAAACGGAGAGAAAGCTGAAAAAGTTGCCACGAGGGAACGTTCGTGATAGATGTGATTTTGTTGGCGTTGGTTACGGCCTCACAGTAGCCTGTGTAAGTTTAAAAAAAATTAATTTTCCAAACACGGAATCTGTCACCGTTATTTGTGGAAACGCTACAATATTATAAACGAACATGGACACAATGAGACGTATCAGACTCCAGTTTATTCACTGGTAAAATATTATAGTTCCTGTGTGTCCCTGCTGAGGGTGCAGTCCTGCAGCTTGTTGGACAGGGTGAGGACAGGATGAGGACAGGGTGAGGACAGGGTGAGGACAGGGTGAGGACAGGGTGAAGACAGGGATTCCACAGCGCCTTGTGTGCCTCCAGCAGTCGTGTCCTTGCAGAGAGACACAATCAGCATCATCAGGCAGGTGGTGCAGGAGTTGGGAGAAATAAAGACGTCCTGCAGAAATGAGACTAAATCAAAAACATGTGAATAAATCAGAGTTCTCCACATCATGTGTTGCATCACTTCTACACGCTGCGCAGCATTTGGAATCTCCTGAAACGCAGCACGGGGCAGTCGGAACCAACTCAAGAGCTGATCATTATCTGTGAAACTTCACTCACTCCAGAGGCTTCTACGCACCATGTCCTCCAGCAGGAACAACGTAAACGTTGTGTGTCTTTACGCATTGGGATGCATTTTATATCCAACCATCACTTCATTTTCTGTATATCTGCAAGTGAGGGGAAATATCCTGATCACCCACTGATAAACACATTTACACAACGACAACATACTGATCACACAGATTGACTTGTGGCTTCATAACATTCAGGCCTGCTTTATTTCACAATGACAGAACATATTTTAGTAGTTGAAGTTCTTATTTATAACATTTCTGTTGTGAATCCAGATATTTTCATGGTAGAATATCAATGTAATTTGACACTTATTACCGTTTATACATAAATGTAGCACAAATGTCTGACATTTGACATGATTTCTTTGTTTTCATTCTTCTACCATTGGTGTCTCCGTTTGCAGTTTTTACAGATAATGTGTGTACACCTCATAGTTTGCGTGTAGATAAGGACATTCTCCTGCAAAATTGTGTTTTTATAAATCCCAAAAGATGACTATAATTGGTGTAGGCCACGCCTTTTTTTTGTACGTACGACAGCTTTATAAATGAGACCCCATGAAACATGGCAACCCTTTCTGGATCACTTGCCTCAGAATATTGCTGATATACTTTGTACAGGAGGCTCACATTTTCTGTTTAAAGGGGATACTTTATAGAAACTCAATGTCACTTACTACTTGGACATATTACGATGGAAGTGTACTCATTTGGACTCTGTTATAGTCTGTAAGTATTAAGATATGTTAGTTGTGCTGTGCTGGATTGTGTTGTATTGTGTTGTGATTCTGAAATGACAATAAATTACATGGAAAAAAAAAAAGAAACGTCTTAATATCTCATCATCTGCCCTTGAGCATCAGTTACAGCTGGGCGACGTCTCTGTTCATGAGGTAACGTATTGTCTGCTGAGGCATCCCCTTGAAGGTCAGCCCTCAGGTCATTGAGGTTTCAGGGTGCAGAGAACCTCTACACGGTGACTCTCTGTTGCAACCTGCTGATGACACTCTGTGACACTACAAGCTCCGTCTGAGAACATCCTGTTTGAAGCGTCACAATGGTGAGGTACTGTTGATCCATTGTTAGGTGTTGTCTTGGTGTCATGATGTCAAAATGTGAACAGCATGATGAGGACGACTGTAAACACCAACTCCATTGAACTAGAACATTTATTGGTGCATACATACACACATATATATATATATATACACATACATACATCTATATATACACACATACATACATCTATATATACACACATAAATATATATACACACATACATATATATATATACACACATACATATATACGCATACATACACACATATATATACACACATATATATACAAACACATACATACATATATGTATGTATGTATGTGTTTATATATATATATATAAATACATTTTTTATATATATATATAATTTATTTTTTTAATGTCAATTGTTAATGGTTTGTCAGCACATTCTCGCTGCCAAACGTACTTCCTTCGTTTAAGCTAACGTCATTAGTGCGCATGTGCGATATCACAGCCACACGTGGTGTGAACGTTTGAATAGTTACTTACCGGAGAGCTTATTGAGTTTACGCAATTAAACTAATATTAGAATAACATATTAGGCGTGTTGTTGCCCGTTAACATCCTAGTAAAATAAAATAGTCCTCCGTGAAGCATTTCGCCGAGAGGGTAAGAATACGAGAAGAAAAATCTACAATGGTGAGTGTTTTTGTGTAATAACGAGCTAACAGCCTGGCTAACTATTAGCAAGCATGGACACTCTATGTGGCTATATCTCTTACCCTTATATCTTGTACTCAACTTGTACTTGGGTTTTTAGGTGGTATTAATTGTATTACTACTTTTGTGTGTTTTTGATGATCAGGCTGAACCTCAGGTGAACCCAAAGGCCTACCCGCTGGCCGACGCCACTCTGACCAAAACCATCCTGGACCTGGTGCAGCAAGCAGCCAACTACAAACAGCTGAGAAAGGGGGCGAACGAAGGTGAAAAACTAAGCATATTTATAATCTATGTGAACATATGGAAAATTATAAGTGGGCCATGTTTTTAGATGCGATGGGTCATCGAAGGCAGTGGGAAGTTGCTACTTTAACACCAAAGAGCGTTATTTTGGGACATTTTTGTCTTTTAGGTATATAAAAAAGATCTTAAAGTTTTAACTCTAAAGTCAGCAAATCAAAACCAAAGTATGAAGGAGAAATATGTTGTAATTGGCAAAGAAAGTATGTGTTTTGTTTATATATGGTGGGTATCTTGTAACTGGCCACATGTATGTAAACCTATCATGAATAAAGTTGCCAACAGGATCTTTTTTCTTCTGTGGTCATGTAATTCTTAGGATGCTAACCATACATCTACTTCTGCAGCTACCAAAACCCTGAACAGAGGCATCGCTGAGTTTATCGTCATGGCTGCTGATGCTGAACCTCTGGAGATCATCCTCCACCTGCCACTGCTCTGCGAGGACAAGAATGTCCCATATGTGTTTGTCCGATCCAAACAGGCCCTGGGTCGAGCCTGCGGAGTGTCACGCCCTGTCATTGCTACTTCAGTTACAATAAAGGAGGGGTCTCAGCTTAAGCCACAGATTCAGTCTGTGCAAATGGCCATCGAGAGACTGCTGGTGTAATGTTTTTGTTGCATTTAGACAACTTAAGGTCGATGGATTCCAGATTTGGATATTGTAATATGTCTGACTTTAAATTCAGCATGAGGGGAAATATTTCTGTTTTTTAAGGATATTGGTTTAATTTCTGTGTATCATTGTGCAGAACCGTCACCTGTTTATGAATAAATTCATTTTTTAAATAAAACTTAATGTTTTTGGTCAGTAATTTGTTTATAAAAATGATAAGCAATGTCAACATTTTACAAAATTGTACTACTTAATTTGTATTGAAATATATGATCATGACAGTCTTCACAATATTTTAGGCAGGCCTATTGATGATGAACTAACTAACGCATCCTAATTTGGTTAAAAATGAACGGCAGCTCAAATCTAGTTCCAGAGATTATGTAGTAACTATCCTGTTAGTTTTAATTTGGTGAGATTTGAGTCAAGTTTTCTCTGACTCAGTTTTTATTGAAATCCTGTGATGGGGCTCTACCCCTAAATAATTAAATAAAATTAAAACATCTTTCTTTAATGTATTAAGCTGTATCAGCTGTCTTGCAGACCTGTTTGATGCAAGGTGACCAAAGTTAGTCTCACTCTTCTTCATGAGTTTTATGTGACTTTTTCCCAGAGAGTAAGCACTGTTATTTATGGTTCTGCAGCCTTGTTTCACTCTCATCCCATTTGATTTTTTCCTCAACAGAAAAATCTCACCTGGTTTGTTTATTTTATTTTATATCTTGCTTGTTTCACTTAATATATTAAAGGATGAAAGAAAACATCCAAGTGTAATACAGAAATTCATCTTCATGTCTCAGTGTTCTGTTTTATCTTATTATACAGAGAAGTTTACTCACACATTCCTGGTATTCAAAGTAGGCATGTCCTAGGATTTGCTTTACCATTTAAACATTTTAGTTGGATGAAATCCTCTGTCCTGTATGGCATATAGATTGCAGCTGGGTGTAAAATTCTTTAGGAGCATCCTTGTAAGTCCCTGAGAAAACACGTTCATGTCCTTGATAACAATGAAATAAAAACTCGCTGGTTCTCAGAGGTTTGCTCTCTGGCCACATTTGTCAACATTTAACTTAACTGTGACAAACATCAGTTTCTTTTCTTCTATTTTCATTTAAAAAAAAGCATTTAACTTTTTTGGAAAATAGTGTTTGGACCTATATCTGGTTATTTCGACACAAAGTTGATATTAAAGCATAACTTTAATACTTAAGTATATTACTGATAAATAAAAAGTGTACTTTAGTGGATTAATTTACATATTGAGACATCTCTATGAGCAGAAAACTTCTCTCACAGAGATTATGCAAAATTGGGCATGCCCTAATGTTTTTTAATCATTTTGCATTAACAAGTTAATACTGCCCTATTAAAAAGTTTTGGTATTGGTATCGGGGTGGACTATACTAGCCCTTTATTAAAATGATATCGGCTCGATAATATCAATCAATCAATCAATCAATCAATCTTTCTTTATTTCAGACCCAATGCAGGTCCATAGCATAAAAACAAAATAAGATAAGATAAAATACAAGCAGACACATGCATAAAAAAAAGAATAAACATTCATCACTTAACATAAAGACAATGATTCCACAGTCTAGAGAAGAATCTGAGCTTTGTGTGGGGTTGGTCAGGGTGTAAATGATGCTGTCTGCAAAAGACCCATAGCCTGCACATGCAAGTGTGCATAAGATTGCGCAATAAACCTTGTGTTGCGCATGGCAATGTGCGCGTCACATGACAGAAAATGGCTACATTATGACGTTTTATGAGTTTGGTTTGTTCAAAATCACGGTTTTCTGATTAATTTAATCTAACTTTCCATCTTCTTCTAGTTCCGAAAGCAAACTATGAAACTTCTGGTGAATATTTGTTTTTAAGTAACAAAGTAAACCCAGAGGTAGCAGATTATTGTGATTCTGGTTTATATTTTCCGTGGTACATTGAACGCATTTGTTTCAGAGAGAACTTTTTCCTGATCATCCACTTTCCTGGAAGTTTACTAAACTTTTCTGCTTCTCTTGTATGCCACTCCAAGCCCCCCGGCCTGTGCTTCGACCTTTGCACCAAACACAGCGGTTAGTCTGACTTTAAGGAGCAGACGACATGGCCGAGCCTCCTGTTATCATATGGGAGCATGAAGTGAGACATCTGCTTCATTACAAAGACCTGATCCCCCGTCTTGAAGACGCATTGGGGAAATTCTCCAGACGGGACAGTGCTGAAGTGATCCAACCTGTGCGCACCGCTGTCCCCCTGCAGAAGCACAACGGGTAGGCCTCCATCACACCTCAAACAACATTAAACAAACACTGACGGGCTCATTGGCTTTTCAGCTTCATGGGGATAATGCCCACATACATGGAGAACGATGGGGTCCTGTCCACAAAGTTCGTGTGCTTCTACAAGAGGAAGGATGGTTCCCGTTTGCCAGCTGTTCAAGCCACAATGGTGCTGCTGGATCCAGAGTATGGGAATGTCAAAGCTGTGAGTTGAACCAGTGCATGCACCAGTGATTTTGACACACATTAGCTGTTAGTTGGCTTCAGATGAAGCTCCACTGACTGATCTAATATGCAGATCTGCTTTGGACTCCTAGGTCATGGATGGGGAGGTCATCACAGCCATGAGGACAGCTGCTGTGTCAGCCATCTCTGCTAAGGCATTTCTGATTTTCTTTATTATAAAATGATGGTTTATTTGATCTCATACTTAACTATGCTCTCTGTTTGTGCACCACGCAGCTGCTGATGAATCCTGCAGCAGATGTACTGGCCATCCTGGGGACTGGGACACAGGCCCAGAGTCATTATAATGTCTTCACTGAAATGTTTTCCTTTAAGGAGGTACATCTGCACAAACAGTAGATGAGACTGGATCATCCCTCCATCCAATAGACAAAATCATTCAATTATTTATGGACTAAATTATATTTTCAACCAGATTTTCCAACTTTTTTACAGAATTATTTCTCTGTATTTGTATATTGGCTAAGAAAAAAGGGTCAGCGCAGCTGTAAAATAAAAATGAATACCACCATGCTTTAGATCTACACTAGCCATAATTACTCTCATGTGTCTACAGATCCCAATAACAAGGTTTGACACAGCATCTCTTCTCAGTTACAAGCGAGAAATGAATGCTGCTCATTGTGCATCAGTGTTGCTATGCAGCGGATAAAAGCATTTTGCTACAGGTGCGGGTGTGGAGTCGAACCAGACAGGGAGTGGAGAGGTTTCTTCAATCGGTCGGAGGTCCTGTGAAGGGATGCAGCTCGGTGGAGGAAGCGGTGAGGGGAGCAGATGTTATAGTGACTGTAACTGGGTCCACTGAGCCAGTGCTCTGTGGTCAGTGGGTGAAACAAGGAGCTCATGTAGCAGGTAAGAAAAATACATTTTTAGATGAAATCCCCCTTTTTTAAGCTCAGTGAGACAATCTGTTGTTTAAAGGGACTGTTTCACTGGTTGTGTTCTTGTGGAGTAGGTGTGGGGGCTTGCAGGCCAGACTGGCGGGAGCTGGATGACGTCCTGATGAAGGAAGCTGTGGTGTATGCGGACAGCAGGGAGGGGGCGATGACAGAGTCGGGTGACATCATCCTCTCTGGGGTCAGTCTTTGATTTTTCCACCTGATAGGAAGAGTTTGCTGCAGGTTACGGATTCCTAAAGCAGAACACCTGGAAAAGGTATGACCGCATATCCCTGGTTTTCAGGCCGAGGTGTTTGCAGAGCTTGGTGATGTCATCAATGGGACCAAAGCTGCTTACAGGGAGAAGACAACCGTCTTCAAATCCCTCGGTAAGTCTTGTAGTCCACATTTGACATGACATTTTTCTAGCCTAATGCTGTAAAACGTTCAGTGTGACTTTTTACATCAACAGGAATGGGAGTTGAAGATGCTGTATCTGCCAAGCTGGTGTTTGACCAGTGGACAGCCAAAGACAGCAAATCATGAAGCAAAAATTTTGATTCCTTATAAATAGCACATTAAATTTTATTTTTGCCTAAACAGTTATTCAAACACTTGTGAAACCAGATAAACCAGTGAACATTATGTATCTGACCAGAAAGGTCAAAATTATTATTTTAATAAACATACAATCAAAATAAACTATTTGGGGAATTCTTTATAAATAAATGTTAAGATGTGAACAGTTTGTGGGAAAAACCAACTATTAAATATTACATTTGGTTATCTGTATATAAACAAATGATTAAGTACGACAGAACATGTTCAATGAGTTTATTTGCTTTAAAAAAAACAGTGTTACTATACAAAAATGAAACCACATTTAGTAAGAAAGTAAACCCATGTCAGCTTCCTTTGTGCTATTGAAACACTGATACTCTACACTAGATATAGTGGTTCTTCAAAGCCCACTTCAAAGTTGATCATTGCTCCTTTTAAAGACCAAATGCATCATTCGGGCATTTACTGATTTACTTTATACTGTAAAACACATGCATTAAAAAACTTCCAGCCTTCCAAAACTACTACACTGGCTCATATACTTCATAAAACTGTGATAATAAAGGGGTCAAAATGTAATGTTATACACCTTCATATAAATATGACCATATACCGGACATATAGCCTTCATAGCCGGAACACTTTCCGAGCAAGAAATTGGCAAAAAGTAGATGTTATGGGGATAAATTTGGGGATAAATATTTAAACAGCAAGCAATCATAATGTCAGCTCCTTTGTACCTTCTAATGTCAGTAAAATACTGTGTTCAAGTCAAAGTGAGGCTGATGGCTTCAGGTGGAAAACCCTAGCAGGTTGGCTTTTTAAAGCCTGCTCAGTAATTATACCCTTTCAGTTCCTGCTTCAGCTTCTATTAGTGCTTAAAAGATTAAACCAATTATGACTGGATAATGATAAAATGATATTCTGTACAGGCTGAAATAATAAAAGGGAGCAAAAATAACTTTAAATGTTAACAGAAGTATGAGACCACTGTTTTTGTTTTAGCATCATCTCGGTCGAGTCAGATGAAACGTAAACACAACGGCCCCTCGATCACAGTGGACAAGAAACTAAAACAAGGAAGAAAAAATATTAAAAACTATTAAAGTAAAATGTTGTCAAGGCAACAGGAATCTCTTAGTGTTTCAGGTGAAAAGGTGCAGTGCAGGAGCTCCTATTTATATCGATGGTAACTACAGGACACGTTTATGCGCAAGTTGTGTTTTTTCACCATGTCTGGGAAAAATGACATTGTGGTGTAGTCTTTTTTTTCCTTAAATAATATCCCCCCTCTTACTCTTCAGGTAACCCCATACTCCTAAATGAAATCCCCCATTTTCACACCAACAAGGCTTTTAAAAAAAACCCACTTCGTTACAGTTTATCTGAAAGAATCAGACAGATTCGAGCATCCAGAAACAGAGAAAACATTAAAACCAGCTTCAATCTGTCAAGTCCTTTCAGATGAAATTCTACGTAAGCAAGGACACAGGGTGACAAGATATATGTTGGAACCCAGCCAGCGTCTTCTCCACACTGATGGACTGACTGGTTTTCCTACTCCCTGTGGGCTTCCATTACAGTAGTCTGCACTTTCTCTTCCCCTTCCTAACGGGTGGAGGGCACAGGACCGCCCTGATGGCTTCATCAAAGACTGTCTTAAGGCCGCGCTGCGTCAAAGCCGAACACTCCAGGTACTTCACTGCACCTGATCGCAATAAAATAGAGGAAAATGAAGAGTTTAAAAATGAGCAAAGCAGCTGGTATTTACATGGCATTTAGAAACAAAAGCAGCAAATAAAACAATTAAAACATGGGTTTCACAGTGTTTTTAAAAACTATTTGTAAATCAATTGAAAATGCCTGCCTCAGCAGCATTAAAATGATATTACATCATACACAAGTCAAAAACATGTAGCTACTACGGTCCTTATGCTAGCCCTGCTATGCTAGTTAAAATTTTATGAGCTTCTTACAGTCTCATAGTTGAATCGTTAGGGCTATTTTTATAAATCACATAAACGTGTGTGTTTCCAGCAAGTTTATACATTCAGTTTCCATGGTGCAGAAAATGACAGGAAGCTCGATGACTGGCACATTCATGAGAAAACACCACCTTCACTAC
Source organism: Pseudomugil gertrudae (assembly GCA_037177535.1). Classification (NCBI taxonomy): domain Eukaryota; kingdom Metazoa; phylum Chordata; class Actinopteri; order Atheriniformes; family Pseudomugilidae; genus Pseudomugil; species Pseudomugil gertrudae. Next base: position 13,754,649 of record JBAMHV010000023.1, read on the forward strand.
TGAGTGCAAGATGCTAAAACTGGTGGACACCGGGACGTTTTCAGTGCTAACATGTTACACGAGAATTACTTTCACACCTGTGAGAGGAGCTGGAAAGCTAGAATACCAAACAGATGCATCCTTCTGCACACTATGAGTTTGATTTGGTTTACAACCTGTATGGTTACGTGTTTAGTGTTAGCATTATAACTTTGGTTTGTCTGCGGTGTTCTGCTGCTGTTTAGCTGATGCTTGGCTCCCAACAGCTGCCCCCAGTAGGTAACCAATCAGAAACACCCACTCTCTTCCTGCTCGTGTCCGGCAGTGATGGATCTGAGGGCCTACAGCGAGGTTCAATGTGACATAAATAAAGGGGTTTGAAAAAAAGACTTAATTCATGGTTTTGTGAACTAAAATATTAAAATAATTTAGTCTGAAATCTCCATAATGGAGCCACTTTAAGCTCTATTTATACCACTGACAGATAATGGCATTGCAGCTTTAATTAACCATATAAATACAGCATTAGGGTTTATCACACAGTGCAAGTTAAAATGGAAAACTAAGACTTCTTATTGAAATCATTTTCAGCTCTTGCATGACTAAACTAATTAATGATTGAAGAACTTAAAATTGCATACTATAAATTTAGCCTGATAAGTGCGTCTCAATATAAAGATGCACATGACTGTATTAGCATGGTGTACAAACTAAATTTGCAGCAAAACTCCAAATGATCAATTCTTCCCAAGTACAAGTAAACAAATGTTTGAAAAGGTACATAAGAGCTACAACTAACTTATTTCTTTAGCCATGGCCAAGCCCTGAGGGTAGATGATGGGAGAGAGTTTCTTCTCTTTGAGCTTTTCAATGGTGTCTTTGTCGTCTCTCAGGTCCAACTTGGTGCCAACAAGGATTATAGGTGTGTTGGGGCAGTGATGTCTCACCTCTGGGTACCACTGCAGAGGACAGATAGAGATAATGACTTGTAGAACAGACAATAAGACAGCAGTGCTACTTTCATGGCTGTATAACATAAAGCAGAAACACAAACATCTGTGACAAATTTTCATTAATTTATTTAGCATCTTCAGGAGAATCATCATGAGAGTTAGAAATATACCCCCTCCCTCCCCGTATGTTTAAAGTTAGTTAAAAATATATATATATTTGATTTTAACCACCTTCTTCTTAGACAGTGATAAGTGATCCAGCAAGGCCGATGTGAATGGTTAACCAAATATAAAAGCGGCCGTTCTCACCTTGGCGCGAACATTTTCAAAAGAAGCTGGACTGACGAGTGAAAAACAAATCAGGAACACATCCTAAGAAGGGGGAAAGATAAAACAAAACACAGCAGAGCCATTAATATCTACATGTTCAACACCATGATGCTTAGAATAACGCTAGAGAATACATATTGTTGCTTAACTCGCAGACTGACTAGTCCAGACAAAGCTCGACTAGCCTGAATAAGACTAGTCCAACAGTTTCGGGTTTCTGTGTGTTTTGAGCACAGAGGCCAGATTGTTATGAAGACAAGGAAGGCAAACATGAGCTGCTTTTCACTTCCTTCAGCCTCCTCCAGACAGTGCATAGGTACCGTCGATACGGCGCTCTACTCTGCTGAGAGCGAGACTCTGTCCAAGAGAGTACCTCCAAGTGAATGCTGGTAAAGTGAAGACAGTGTTCATGCTAGCATTGTATGACACAAATCTGCACAGGACATTGGACAAAGCTGGGGAGCTTGAATCAATAGTGTGTGTGTGTGCATGTGCAGTGTGTATATACATACTGTCTGTGGGTATGACAGTGGCCTGAGCCTGTCATAGTCCTCCTGTCCTGCTGTGTCCCACAGACCAAGGTTGACTGGTTTCCCATCCACCATAACATTAGCAGAGTAGTTATCGAAGCTGAAGGCAGGAGAGTAACGATTCAGTGAGAAAATTTAATTAATTTTGTTTAAGTTATTGTTATTCTGCTTAATTTCTAATGGCCCTTTTCCACTAGCACCTACTAAGCCCAGCCTGACACCACTCCTCCTGGTTTGTAGGTATTTCCAATCCAGTTTGCAGGCCACTATTAGCCAGAATTTGATGTATCGCGATGAGGCATGAGGGCGCCTCCTTGGTCGCAGCAGCACAATGACTTTTCCACCCAAAACCTCCTCTGGCTCTGTTGGTTGAATCTTTTCCTGATTACAAGCCACACACCAAGCAGCAGGAAAAGCATGACCTCCACGTCCTCCATTGTTATGTCACATGTTGCAAAAAGAGACTTTACAACAACCCAGTCTGAGGGTTGTAGTAGAAATGATCAAAACTGGGTTGTGTGGTGTTGAAATGGGATAGAGCTTAGTGGATGCTAGTGGAAAAGGGCCATAAGATAAGAGGATACACCTCGAGTCCATCACATCTTCTGGCTGTGTCCTCATGTAGTACAAGTTAGTGTCTGTGCATGACTTACACTGTGGGGATGTACTCTCCGGGGAAGGCATTGGTAGTGTAGCTGATGAGCAGGCATGTTTTACCCACAGCCCTGAGAGGAAAAAGGAGGGAAATATGACACCTGAAGCCTTCATTTGCACTTATTTTCCATTTCCTGTATACCAGGGCTATTCAACTTGGTTCATTTTATTATATGGACTTATATTAATTTAAGACAGATCAGGTGTGTTGAAGCAGGGGTGAACTGAAAACATGCAGGACTGCAGTCCTCATGGGGCTGAGCTGAATAGCTCCACAGTATACTAACAATACAATCTGAAATAAATCAAGTAACTTAGTATTTTTCATAGTATATGTTGTGTGTTTAGCCCATCGTGCCTCACAGGTCATCAGATGAAGTTAGACAGGTTTAATGTCAGACAGGTGATTTCTCTTTGTAGTGCTGAGCACAACAGAAGTACCCTCTGGTTTCACTCTGGTTCTTTAATAAAGCTAAATAATTAGTTTATTCAGTGTCATTTAAAAAATACCACATTTAGTAGTTTCTCTGTGGGAGGATATGGAAAGCAGACAGTCCACTGGGAACTTTTAAATGGATCACAAATGTACCTAAGTGTGATCAGGTTTGTGACCTACCAGGAACTCTTACACATTTTGTATTTAAAAGATGAAAAAACCAGCAAAAACAGCTGAAGCTGACAAATATCATGTGGCCATCACTATTTTTGAGCCGTCTACATACTTTTGTTGCCGTCCTTTACTTTTGATTAATGACAGCAACTACTAATCCCAAGAAGCTTAATGGAATATGAGCATCTATTGACATAAATATCCTGGATTTACAGAGTCAGACCACAACTTCACTGTGGGCACAGTTTGGATTAAAGATTGAAATGATTTACACGTGTGAATACAATTTGTGTTTGTTAAAATATTAAAGATGCAATGCAGTAATATATATAATGCAGGGACATTAGGACAGTAATAGTCTTTGACCTGCACCTTTTCAAATCAAATAAATCAGATGATGCTCAGCAGGTTTGCAAAGGCAATGTGATGGAAACAAACCCAATAATTATGAACCAATTACAAAGACTAAAAGGAAAATATTTCACTCATTATCAGTAGTAAAGTTAAAATATCTCAGTGGCGACAGATGTGTTAAATCAACAAATTATGTATTTTTATAATTATAATTTAAATGTATAATTTAAACATCTATCATTTAATATTGTAGCATAATAAAAATGAGAAAATTTGTTTAATGATAAGAAACACTGAAAGAAACATACAAAGTTTTTGTTAACTTAAATGCCACTTTTTTTGTTACATATAGTTTCTTTTGTGATTCAGGAGGGCTTGTATAATGTCAAAATTAGCTGGAATTTGGTTACAACTTTAGAACCACTAAATCAAGTGGTTTTAATCGGATTTAATAATCAATTTTGAGACCTAAAACGACAAAATATTATACAATCCAATAAGTAACTTATAGAAAAGATGCCAGAGCTTTTGACCTTAAACTACCTGTCAGCACAATATGTGATATGTCCCATGCTGTGACCCTTTCAGTCTCACCAAACCAAGTCATGAAGATAAATCTGTGACCCAGCTGGACCGACAGCAGGCACAACAACAGCTGTCGCTCTGCTGGCATGCTATGTGAAGCTTGTTAGCAGCTAGCCAACTGTTGCTAATTGGGTCATCCGAAACAACTATGTTAACTTTAATACCTTACAAAGCAGGTCAAACTTTAAATCAAACAAGTTATAATATTTTTTTAAAAGAAAAGAAATCCCATAAACTTACCCGTCCCCCACCACCACACACTTAATGGCCTGCATCGGACGGCTCGGTTTTAGTTAGCTTGGGCTGCTAAAATATACAGGTCCCGGTGTGTGGCTGAAAAGTCGCGTTAGACTGAACAAACAAGCTTAAAACTTTACAAAGTCGTTTCGGGAATGATCGGACTCGCCCTTCCTTGTCGGTAACAACACCCTGACGAAACTCCAAAGTTGTAAACCATTCAGGCACACCCAGAAAAGAAAAGAAAAAAAGTCTGGAGGCAAGATTGAAGGGAAAAAACGCCCACAGTTGGGAAGCGGATTCCCTGGAAGTCACATCCGGTTCAAATACGCCACCTACTGGTTATTAACCGCAACTGCATGTAGGCGCTATACATAGAAATGATTATTAGTCTGCAGAAATGATGTGCATAAGAAAATGCATGTGGTTTGTAAATACACGATGAGAATTATAGTTGGAAATTTATACTGAAATTTATTCATACCCTTCCATTAAAGAAAAGGTAAAAAAAAACTGAAAAAGTTATAATGAATGAATAAAAATGATGGCTTAGTTATATATGACATAGTTTTTTTAATTTGAGTTAAAAATAATTTTAAAAAGAGTTCTAGACAAATGAAAGGATTTTGCTGATGGGCAGTGGTGAAAATAACCTGTCAACGGGTGCAGAATCTGACTGAAAGGTACAGAACACACTAGATTGCAGTGATTCCTCAAAAGATTGATCAACAAAATATTGGTTTGATGTAAACCATATACTTTTATCATTTTAGTTGTTTTTTAATAATTTTTATTGAACCAGAATTAGAAACAATGTCATGAATTTCATAACATTTTATTTATCATTACTTAATTATAACCTATTTAATTGACAGCTGTTTTTATCATGTTTAATGAGAAAGTATGGATACATTTGAGAACAACCGTAAATACCTAAATTCAGTTGCTAATGATAAAAAACAACTTTTTTTTCACCAACAAACTGAAGACCAGATTAACATTTGCAGATTAAAGGACCCTCTTTTTAAAAAATATAGCCTAAACCCCAATTTGTTAAGCTGAGCTGCTGGAATATATTCAGATTTTGTCTCCTTAATTTCTTGAATTTTACCATTAAAACAAACTAAATTCATAATACTAAAACTTCAAAGAGAGAGTAATTTTACATAATTGTACAGTCTAAAAATTCCTGCTGACAAGCAAACTTTTTATCTTATGTATTTATTCACAAGAATTAAGGAGTAAAAGAAATTCCTCAGACTCTTTTAGATAAGCAGCAAATAAAACCTATAAAGATGTGGGATTTAAAATGCTGTGGATTCTAGTGAAGCATCACAACCTTAAAATACATAGTTGCAGAAGCATTTGTGTTAGAACATGATATGTTATGACATGGCATGAGATGGGACAAATCATAATAACATAAGTCCTTCTAGCAAATCTTAATAACTTAAAAAAAACTTTCAAATAAATATTTTCATTTGAATAATCCACAGTTTGTACCTGTCATCTGACACTGGAACACCAGAGGGAAGTATTGTACACATTACAGGTCGATATAGACAAGAATATCTTTGATGGAAACCATAATTTTGTAAGCAAATAGTCCTTGAAATAAAAACAAAGTCATTAATAGGATAAGCATCGGTATTAATGGGCATGAGGGTGCATCAAGGTGAGATTAACGAATGGCCAAGCAGAAGCATTGCAAACACAACTGTACAACTGTGTGAGAAATATTCTGGATGGAAAATTCTACCTCAATGTCAAAACAATAATTCAATTCAATTCAACTTTATTTATATAGCGCCTCTTCATGACAGTGTCATCTCATTAGATGGTAGGAATGAGTCATATCAGATGTTAAAGATGGTAATTTAATTAGGTTGCATGTGTCAGGGTGCTGCAGTGGTGAGGAATAATATTCAATCAGAACTTCATTATTTACAATGGACACAACTCCAGAAACACAACAGAAACATGACAAGACATGACATGAACTGACAAGGAGAAACTGACACTGAAATAAATACACTTTCGACAACTAACAAGAAACAGGTGAAGTGGGTTAAAGCCAAACCATGTGAACTAATGACAGGAAGCAGAAAGAAAAATGGCATACACAAGAGAAAAACCACAAAACAAGCAGATTAACAAAAACCTACAGACCATGACATCATGTTGAGTCCTGCATTAAATCATGTCTAATTTATGTTGTGCAGATGACCATTTGTACTCTTCATTGCAGAACACGTTTGCATGCGAGTGAACCCATAACACCAGTCATCAAAGATCAATCTGCATTCCAGCTACTTTTTTAAGTGATGTCTTCTGCATGACAATGAGAAAAACTGTTACACACATTAAAATACAAGTTTTAATCCTCCACTAATATAATAACACCTTTTCTGTGTTTGACAAAGTGAATCTCATTTATATTTCCATTAATGCCTGATAAACGGTGAATTAAGACACTAAAGTTACGTTTGATGTTTGCTATTATTTTTCTCAGCTTGTAAAGCAGTTGCATGTCACTGCATTTTAGTTAGAGATGATTTGAGCCTCTGATAAATTGATTTGGATCCTGTTTGTGCTTAGGTCATATCACTCCCATTTTCCAATCTTGCTGCTGGTCACATGTGAACTTATCAATGAGAAACATGGCACGACAAGCAAGTGAATAACATTTTCCCCTTTAAACATGTAATTTCTTTCATGCTGCAAGTCATATTGATTTCTATAGAAACATCTGGTAGTATTACAGTGTTTAAATCCAATCCCCCTTATTTAGATACCACATTAGAGAAGTATTAAAGACTATAGCATTGCATTGTTCAGCAGAGAGCTTCTAACATAACTGCAAATAAAATAAATTTAGTTATCAAGTCTTTTCTAATCAGACACTCAGCCCTCCTGTGACAATTAGTCCATGAGCATCTCCGTTCAAACATCAGCTCAGTGATTTCATCGGATCATTATGTTTGATCATTAGCTCTCCAGTAAGCACTATGATTCAACGACCCCTGTTATGATGTCCTCATTTGCATATGGTGTCAGATTGACAGTCAGCTCTCAGATAATGCTCGAAAATGCTTTTAACTGGTAACACAACAAAGAAGCATGAAATGTCTCCAATGAAAAAATGTTAAATGAGCTCATAAAGCTGATGGGAAGCTTTGGCATTTGTGCTTTTATCATCCAGTAAGATCGGCGAAGGCCTTTGTGCTGCATTAGCAGATAACCAGCTCATCAACCAATGATTCAGTAGCTCAAACAGTGACAAGTGATTGGCTGCACAGGTTTATCTGTTGAAAGGATTGTAATCGTGCAAATGTCTGTTCTATTGCACCCATGCACTTCTGCACTTACAGATGCACATAAACACAGAATGCCTTAAAAGTGCGTCAGCATCAGAAATACACTCCCTCTCGTTCTTTGAAATCCTTGAACTGCCTCTAGCTCGTGTTGCGACAGCAGGGTTTAGTTTACATTCATTGCCAGGTTGTTTTCCGGCTGTGCAGCATGTTTATTAGCCAGAGGCAGCAGATGGGGAGCTTCCTAAAAATATTCAGCAATGTTTAAGAACTTCTCTCACTGCACCATTTGCAACCTGCAGGATATTAATAACTTCAGTAATAAGACAAAGGGGACTTCCACACAGCTATTTGGGTTTTATTCGTAGTGGTATTTTTCTAATGACACTCCATTGATCATCTCTGAGATTTTATTAACCTGAGAATGAGTCACACAGTGATGTAAGATGTAACAGAAAGTTTCCAGCCTCTGGGTCAAGCAGCAGGAAAATGCAAGCCTTTTACACTCAGCTGGAACGATGTCCCATGTTTCCTTTGTCCTCTCTACTCTGCATGTGTGCGTTTCTCTTTCTGCAGATTCTCTTACGACCTTTACCAACACTGCCTGCTTCGTTCTCTCAACCACAGTGAGACAGGAAATGTGTCACATAACTTGTGTGTTTGCACTAGCAGGAATGTGTGGGGGACTTTTCATGAGTCCTCAGATGTTCACCAGGCTCAAATGTAAACGATATGACCTCTTGTGTCCTGACTATAAAATGGCTATTACACTGTTGCAGCTCATTTGTTGAACAATCATTAACAATGATAGACTCAAAACATTAAATGATAAATTAGTTAATTCCACAGAAAAACTGCTGCAAGTTTAAAATCTAAAAATTGCCTTTATGCCACACAGAATAACGAACGATACAAATGACTCAAACTGTGCAGAGCTTTCTGGCTCAACCTCATTATAACCGTGGGGGTCATGAGGCGGTCTCCTGTGGACGTGCAGCCGAGACAGGGTTCTTTCTGTTTAGAGGGAAGCAAAAGTTCAGGGCTAAAGATTTGTTTTGGATGAGCCTCTTGTGGATTGAAAATAAAAGTTTGAGCGGCGCACTAATGAGGCAACAAGCAGGAATCTTCTGCGTGGAAATGAGAGTGCCTGGAGAAGGACTTCTAAGGAAATGGGGTGTGAGGGAATCCATGTAAAGCATCATTTTAAAGGCTGACATGATGAAAGACTAAAGCCACATTTATGGGTCAAAAGTCATTCACATAAGAAACTGAACTGTAACTTTTAGGGGTTATTTGTGTTTAATTAAAATAGATTCAGAGCCATCCTCAGCTCACAAATGGTTCCAGTTTGTCATCATGTTTCGTTGATTTGAATGAATTGTGTCATGGCGAAAGCTTTTTTCTGGACTCCACCCTTCTGTTTCCACCCATTTGGAAACTGGAAATGCGCCCCTTCCTGGATTGATCCACACACTTAACACAAGACGATTCCCAAAAATCACAGCCTTCCCGGCCCCGGCACAAACCCTGCGATGCTTCAAGAAACAGTGGTGAAAGAAAGAAAGAGATGAGGATGAAGATGTCCTGTTTTCTATTAACTTACACTCTAAGTTTCTCTTTTAAGGCTGATGTGAAATCAGCTGTGTGCCTGCAGGCTGGCCTCTGAGGCATGTGGAGCAGGAATTCACTGAAACATGCTGAATTGCTTTGGAGTTAGTGTTTGTTTACGCCTGCAGCTTTAGAGGGGCAAAACAAGTTGGACCACATTTTTTCTATTTTAGGATATTTCTCTAATCACAATGTGTTTTCACCAGTTTGAAGTAAAGGATAAATGGAAAAAAGGCATTTAGGAAGCTTCTCTGAGTGTTTAATCAGATCATGAAAGGTTCAGTTTGGGCATATAGAGATATCAGTTATTTGATCTAAGATGTGAATATGAAGTATGTGTTTGTGATTCATTCCAGTAACAATGAGGTCATTCTCGGTGTATGAAACAATAGAGACATGCATCAGTCAGCAGGTTGTACTGCCAGTAGAAGGTCATTCATTCTGGTTATATTACAGGAAGAATGTATAATTTTCCAAGTTGGTTGGACACCCATATTTACTATACTGATGAACAAAAGGTCAGAAATACTGAGTTAATAACTCAAAGGTTCTGAAATGGTCCAAATTTATATAAATAAAATCAGAATTTTTAATACTAGGTCACAATGTGGGATCATTAAATCAGTGTAAGAGATAATTCTCAGATGTTGAGTCAGTTTTTAAATCTATAAAGTCTGAATATAGTAACATAGTAAATATATTGTATTTATAAATCACATTTAAAATACAAGACTATTAAAAATGCTTCACATAAAACCAATGAAAGCATTACTATGCATTTGACTTGAAGAGCAACACTTTCAGACCCTCGTCCTCTGGGCCACCGTCATGCAAAGTGTTATGTTTCATGTCCCAGTACAGCAAATCCATATCACACATATTTACAAGTTCACCACTAACCTGTTAACTAGAACCAGGTGAGGCTTAAAGCAGAGGAACATCTCGAATCCATCACGAGAACTCTTATTCATTGTAACTTTCATGAAAGAAAGACAGAAAACAAGTCATGTTACACAATCAGATTCCGTTCACTAATAAAACATAAACCTTTTACTCTGAAAGAGGTGTTTCTTTCTGTTACAAATCAGAATTTCTCTCTTTAATAAGTAGCAGAACACAAAGAAACGTGTTTCAGTTCAGTTTGTCCACATGTGCAAAGTCCAAAAACAATAAAGTTCATAGTTTAAATTATTTTAGTAAAAAGCTTATAATGGAGTAATAAGCTTTACTTGGTCCCACTGACCGATTTCATAATACAGTGAGGGTGGAGGAGAAAAGGTCCATCACATCACTTCCTGTTCTTTAACTTTCTTCCATTGTGCCCTTGCAGTGCTGCACAATGCGTCCTCAGCACAACTCCCTTCCTGAACCATTTGCTGTGCTCTGCCTTCCAGGACAGCAGCTGGTGTGACCAAAATCTTTACTGAAAAAGTGTCAGTAAGACACAAACTCATATGGGAAGGGACCGAGAGGAAGGAAGCTGCTTTCCTTTGACCTCAACAAAGGTATTGTCATGCCTGTATCACCGATAGGAAGGCAGATATGACAAATATTTATTAATGAGTTATTATCAATAGTTCTTTGCACTAGTTCTTCAGAAAGAGGTGATTTCTCCAAACAGTTTGCTAATGATGCAATATTGTACTGTAAAAAGTATGTATTAACTGTATTGCATAAAAGCCACATTGATATCACACATCTAAGTAGGAATAATATGAAACTTTAACACGACGCATTTGGAGAGGACTGAAAAGACATTATAGCCATTTGTGTAGCTCATTAGGCTTTCTTTCAAAATGTGTAAAACATGAGGCACATTGTGAAGAGTTTGAGCACCAAAATATATTTATTCTGGGCTATTTTTTTACTATAAGAACTGATTGTCACCACTAAGTAGATACAGTGGATAAGATCATGCTTACTTTTTAGTTTGTTTCAACACTTATGTCACTGAAACTTTTATCTTGGTCTGCACGGATAAATTTAGAAAAATGTGATGCTGGTGGTGCGGGGATACAAACCAAGAAGAAGTTTGTGCATTTATAAGAAGGTTTAGAGTTCAGAAAACAATGTGCTAATCACTACAACTAACGTGACTTTATCATGTAAAAAGTGAATAAAAGTTGCAAAAGCAGTCATTATGTATCCTGAGTTGTATGCCCTGCACTCCTGCACAACACCTACACTTCACTGATAGTGAACAAACCCAGTTTGAGCCAAATCACAACACATTTTCTCCACACTTCTTCAGCATTATTGACTTTTATCTTTGCACCATCATCCCATCTGGTGGTTTAATGCATTTAACATCCTCTCCATGAACTGTAAACAGTCTGGACAAATTATAAAAAAAATATCACCCACATAAGCAGTTGGCTTTGAAGCTGCAAATGTTGGGCTATGATAAAAATATTGTAGTGTTGACGTACAATAGGCCTATTGAAAAGCAAAATATTGCATGTTTCATTCACTTGCATTTGGGGTTCATGAGATTTATTAATCTAAATGCGTACATTTTAAAAATTACGTGGTTATAACATGACTGCATTTCTTAAAAGCGTTTCTCACTTTATAATACTTTTTAGAAACCAGACAGCTACTAGATAAAGCAATGAAAAAAGAAAAATGATTTAAAATCAATATTAAAACTAAACTAAACTTAAAACTGAGCTCAGCCCACAACAACATCAAACTCCTTGCAGGGTTGCTGAATAATTAGGCTTTTAAATGCATTTATGAAATGATTTTTATCATGAACTTTTTGTGCTCCTTTGTGCACGCGCGTCTGTAGCGAAGGTGTGGGGGTGTTGCTGACAGGGGCGGGGCTTAGTGACGTCACCATGCTTGTAGCGTCGCTAATGTGAACGCAGGCGGAGCAGCTGAGGATGGAGCGGAGACACAGAGAAGCGGTTAAGTCTCATCTGTGAGGTGAAACCTGTGCTCAGAAGCAGCACCCACAGCTTTTTCTGTGTTTATACTGATCTCCCTGCTGAGATCCAAGCCTGCCGGTCCACCTCATCCATCTGCCTGTGAACGTTTATGCGCCAGCTGGATGGAGAGAAGATCCCGTTAAAAATCCCCACTCAAAGAAATCCATTTCCCGCGAGGGTTCACACCTTCTGATGAACTGCCAGGTCGGTTCTGCTATCGATATGGATGAAGACAATCACGGTAAGGCTTCTTTCTTTGCTCACGTTGCTTCTTCTCTTAGGATGGATGGATGGTGAGGATGGATGTATGAGTCACGGATGCTCGCGGACATTAGGTGATGTGGTTTTAATGGTATACCCAGAAAAATCATCCAGTTTGGGTTGTCATTGAATATGATGAAAGAAAACTGATATTTAAAGCACCATTTCTCAGAGATGGTTTTCCTGCTCCTGTGCAGGCGCATGTTAGAAACCACCGATAACGTGCACAAAAATAACAGAGGAAATGAATCCACCTATATCTGTCTGATGTCCTGTAAGGCTTTGAAGTGTCTTAGTATCTTGTGGCGCCATTTGAAGCCTGTAAACTGGTGGAAATTGATAAGATATCTGAATCAGCAGCCGTTCATGTAGAGGATAGACCATGCAGGATCCGACAAAACTACAAAAACAAGGACACAAAGAAGTTATTTGGGTAATCTTTGGTACGATGGGAGGCTCATGTGCTTCAGAGGGTTTTAATGAACTGATAAATGCTCAAGGTCCGTGTCCACATTCCTTTTCTTAAAGTTGGCATTGCTGTGTAACAGAGAAAAACAGAGTGCAAAGATTTACTAACATATTATATCCCAGCACCGGAAAAAACAGGAGAAAAACATTATGTAGGCCCTTTAATAAATAAAAAGTAGATTTTACAGTTTATTTCTGTATGCTGATACCACAAAATCATTGTGGTGCATGATTGTTGTGTGGACCAGGGAGCAGAAGACAAGTAGAAGATTGTGTTAAACTGGGTTTTTAACTAAGTTTTTACATGACATGATACAAAAAGTCTTACTTTTTATCTGTTTTACTTTTTATCTTTTTAAAAGGCACATTACAGGGTTAAAATAGGGTTTTAATAAGAAATGTCACTAATACAACTTTTAAAATCCTGAAAAAAATCAAGTTCAGATGTCAAATCTCTTCTTTATTTTTATATACTCCGAGTCCTCCAGACCAAAGAGAAGTATTCTGTCTAACACATGCCATGATTGTCCAGAGAAGAGTGCATGTACAAGTCGTATAAATGTGTGAGCTTAATGTCACATACAGGTTTTGCAGATCTTTGTACTGTTTACTGTCCAGTCTTTCCATCTTTTAAATTGGGTGCGTAATGGTCTCTTTAGTTACCAAATACTTTGCAGAACAATGATTAAAAAGCAACAAAAAAGAAAAGAAACCATTTGTATAAAATAATTGCACATTCTTTTTTTTTGGTTATTCTCTGAGAATTGAGGAAATTGTTGAGAAAATTAAGTGAGTTTTAAAACATCAGTAATCACGGTTCATGTGAAAAGATATGAAGCTAGTATCTGATGTATCACTTTGGTATTAAAAGTAATCAGCAGTGTATCATGGGATGGTAATCCACTGTTATAAAGGTAATTTACCATGTTGAAGTGGTGTTAAAAGGTCGACATAAGTTATGCTCATATGGAGATCATAATTTAGCAACACTCTATTTATAACTGGTGTTAATGTTGGCCATGCAGGGTATTATCTAGTCTCGCCTTGACGGTGTGAACTGATGTAAGGTGGAATTTCAACCCGTGCAGCTGCATATAACCCAGATTACTGTGCACAGACTGCCTGCAGCTCTGAGTCAGTTATGTTATTATAGTATGGAAGTACACACATGCAGTATGTTTCTGAGCTGATAATCCAAACTGTCTTGTGGGCTGAAGTCTGTAAAGCCAATGTAGAGTAAACAAACGGCTACGGCCTGATAACAGTCTGTTCGTTAAACTCAGAGATTAGCAGAGCCAGGGAGCTACTCTTCTGAACTTCCCCGTTTATACAAACACAAACATGATTGGAACATGATTTAATTTGTTTATTAACTTTGCTGCACATGTTCACGGCTCCCTCATGGTGTCTTCTGCCATTTCTTTAGTGACATATAATTGAACAAGTCTAACTGAGGAACGGTCAACTTTGCAAAGGCAATATCACGTGTGTAACAAGCAAACAGCTCATATAGGGCCAGCTACAGAGATAACAGTCGCCTAATCCTGTGACAGGAAGTCAGAGAGCACAAAGTCACTTTGTCTGTAGGGTCACTATTTAACATAGCTTACCGTAAATGTTAAAACAAATTAAGTGCTCTCAGTTGCTTACACACACTTGCTGTCCTTCACACGTCACTTAACATTGTTCACATGCACACTTTGATATGCTGATATCACAACACAAGCACTTGGTGCTAATTCTGTTTGTGCCAAACACTTCCAGCAGCTGAAGTTAAAGCTGACTCGAGACGCTTGTCATAACAAAATTAATATCGATGCAGAAAAATAAATGTATGAAATTGATTTTTTTAACATACATTGACTCAGTACACAAAAACATGTATTTAATGTAGATACTGCAGACTATAGGAAAACATGTGAAAGCCATTCCTTTGGTCTGAGGTCTTATTTTTAGCCACCATGCATTTACTCGCCGTGCACATTACGTTCTCACGCTGGTACGTTGAGCATGCGTGCACAACATATGCTTTAAGTTGCAACTTAAACTTGCTGTACAGCGGCGAACCAATCTGAAAAACAACATAGGAAAGAGCCAGCAGATGCTGCCATATTCCTTAGGATTAACAGTATGTAAACAGCTAATGCTCCAAAGCTACCTCTCAGGATATTGAAGTAGTGTTACAAGTAGCTTCAGCTGGGGACAAACTGACTGATGAGGAGATAAGTGTCTGAACCCAGTGATCTTTAGTAGATCGCAGATGTGCTGTATGATGTGCTATACATATTTTATGCAGCTGGATCCCGTGAACATGAGTGGAGTTACACGGTGCAACATTGTTTCAGAAATAATCTGCCTAACTAGCCTGAAACATCATGACATGTGTGTGTGTGTGTGTGTGTGTAAAATACAGAATTTACAGCATAGCAGCTTGTAGGACTGTATAAAGTCACCAAAGCATGTTGAATCAACGACTGTTAAATCTGATTATTTTGCTTTGATTCAGGGAACGGGTCAGGTGAAAGGAGTGTGATGAAACGTACATGCATATTTCTATTGCAATATTGAGCTTCACATGGTGATCTATCACAAATAACGGTTCTTTTGTTCAGCTTTTTTTTTAACAAACTGTTTGTGGTGGACATTTTTTCAATGAAAACAGTTTTCCTTCATCATCCGTTCGTGCTACGAAGTGTCCAGCCTAACCTTTTGCTGCTGTAGCTCTCCCACTGTGCATGTGTTTTTTAGCGCATTAAGCAACCAGCTCAGCATTTCCTGCTTTCACTAACACACATCTGCCTTATTACAGCCAATGTGTGATTAATGTTTGTTTGTCAGGAGAAAAATAGTGTTTCATTTGAGGATTCTAGTTTTAGAACTCAGTCGTCTTTCAAAAAAACTTTGATACAAAGTCTTTAAATATTGGCATTAAAGTAGTGAAAGTAACGGTGAGAAGACTGAGCAGGCGGATAAGCAGGCATATCCCTCAGGAAGCGCTCCTTTCAGAGATGCTCACTTACAGGCTGCCTGTAGCACAGGTGGTGAAATGGGTTATCTGCTAATTGGAAGGTTGACAGTGTGATCGTAGGCCATTCTCATATCCTTTTGGGGGAGATAATGAATCCTAACATGTTCCCAAATGAGTTGAGTTCCATGTTTGGCAGCTCAGCTGTTGATGCCATGCAAATGGCAAACACACTGTAGAACTTGGCTAACGCTGACACTAGGGTCTTACTGAGTCTTGCAAATAAAATAGATACAGTTTGATGCTTAATTAATGTGCATTTATTTCTGAGCCAGCTCATCCTGCGCATAGGACACTGGGGTAGTCTCAGCTACACTTAGCTACAAGCTAAATGCAACTATAAACTGTACCTCTGTGGGTTGTTTGTGGGACTCAGCTGCAGCGTGGGATTCATTAGTACTTGTTTACTGCACTCGCTAATCAGAGCCGGCTCTTCTCTGCTCAGTTTGCATGCCACACAGCAGACAGGGCCTGCATTTAAAATGGATGGAATCAGCAACAAAATGTTTTATTACTCATCTCTATTTTTAGCATCACGGTAAAGCTGGACAGAGAGGTGGAAAGTATGTAGATGCTGAAATTGGCTTGGAAGCAGTGTTCTGGATGGAAGCCATGAATTCTAACAGCTTGATTTCCTGTATCTACTTTGATCCCTCTGATAAGGATTAAACTGAGGCCGTGTATATATATATGTTTCCATTTCCAGTACAATTTAAATGAAGATGTCTGCACTTATTATATTACGAGCCACGTGCAAATGGTTTTACATTTAGCTTAATATTTGCTTTTTGGCATACTGAGAGCTTGTTCCGACAATATTTCCTGTTCAATGTGTTGTAGTTTAAGTGTCAATCAGCACTCTATACTATCTGATCATGGGAAAGGTAGAATGAGGAAAGATTGCATGCTAGCGATAACAAGTCATATCTCACTGCAGCATTACTGGTTTGTCTGTTAATGGGGCACACACACCAACCTGTGTAAAATCATAAATGCACAACCTTTCTATTAAATTAATTTCCTCTTAGAACTTGTTCTCAACATTTTCTGCGGTAATCTCTTCACACTAAAGGCAATCTGACTGTATGTAATTATTTCATATCAGATTCACTGAAGCGGGCATGAAACCCAAGACAACATGGCTTTGGGGAAATCTGAACCAACGCTCTTTGTGATTTCTTGGTGTGTAGCTCTTCGATTCTGAAGGAGAAAGGGAAAGTTGGTGTAATTAGGGTATGGAGTTTGTTGTGGCTGTAGGTTAAGTGTGTGGGAGGACATCAGGCTGTCTCTTGGGGCTAGCTGTCGCTGCGTACACTGTGGGAGGCTGGCCAGCTTAAAATATAATGTTGGAGGAGAATAACTTACAGAGCTCAGGCTCCAGTTCCCCCCTAGGGTTTATTTCACATAAAATCTGGTCATGAAGACTCTATTTGAGATTAAATGATTACTCTATTAGTAAGTTAATGTTTTATTAATTAGCAGAGATTTTGCACGCAGCAGTCTGGATAACTGGAGGCCAGTGAAACTGCAAGTCCCAGTAGTGCAACATTTAATTAATCGCTTCTTCTCTTCTCTTTCTTCTTGGCTTACGAGCCTCCTACATCACACAATAAGTTAAAAGTTTCTTAATTTTTCATACTAACATAGGACCATCCCAGGATGGTTTGACTGACTGTGTGCAGCATTGTAGCTTATAAACTACTAGCCTGCTTTTCAAACCAAGCTATCATGGGACTATTTGGCTCGTGCTGATGTAAGTTTCAGCCCTTCAGCTAACACGTCTGCACTGCCTGGCCAAAAAAAAAAGTCACACTCTAATATTTTGTTGGTCTGCCTTTAGCTTTGTTTAGCATTCTCTCCAGCATTGTTTTGATAAGCATAAGATCTAATTCCATCCAGTGCTGCATTCATTTTTCACCAGGATCTTGTATTGATGATGGGAGAGTCTGACCTCTGCACTAAGTCTTCTCCAGCACAACACAAAGATTCTTAATGGTGTTCAGGTCTGGACTCTGTGGTGGCCAATCCATGTATGCAAAAGATGTCTCATGTTCTCTGAGACACTCTTTCGCAGTTTGAGCCCTGTAAATCCCAGCATTGCCGTCTTTGTAATATAGCCATGCATGTTCCAGTGTTGCTGAACTCAGTCCTGACCAACTGGAGCAATCCCTGCTGCATTCCCCCCACAGGCTAAAGGCAATATGCATGATGTCTGTATCACCTGATCTGCCTCTCCTGATGCACCCATCACCTATCACTGCTTCACAGTCCAGTCTGCAAGCTCCCTAACAAGCTACCTAAGTTGTAGAAAAAGTCTGACTTTGAGAAACACCTTTGATTAACCTTACATACATGAGCATGATTGCAGTCTTCTAACACCTCAAACTGTTAAACTTCTCTTTAAAACTTATACCAGACTCAGTTAAACCTCTTTGCTGCATTTATATGAAGAATACTTTTATTTTCCCTTTTATTTCCTATCAAGAAGAATTTCATCTTTGGCCTAAAAACATGGTGTTAGATAAGTTTTTCTCTTCCAGACGCCTTACAACACTCCAGGAGCTGGATGTAAACGCCTGCTTTGCTTTACACAAAGATGTCTTTACAGCAGAGACGCTGAAATGTGCTAAACTAAACTTCTCTGGGTGACCCAGTAGGCAGGCTTTGTTGTTTAAAAGCTTAAGGGGTGATTTGGAAAGAACAGAAATTCATTTTGACAGCCAAGATTATGGGTTTTGCTGTGCAACATTAGAAGATTAAACATACAATATATTATACCACATGTAACAAGACAAATACACAAACACACAGACGGTGGCATGATGTGCAGGGATTGGGCCAGGGCTCCTAACAAACTGCACTATTTATGTGCAGAGAGAGGAGACTACATATGGAGCTGATTAGAAGAGAGACTGTGGAGAATCTTCCCTACATGTTCCCATCTCCATGGCACTGGGTGTGTGTGTGTGTGTGTGTGTGTGTGTGTGGGAGGGAAGCAGAAATTGTAGCTGTTTGTCAGTAAAGCAACATTTCTGTTGTTGCTTAGAATTATTACTTGGAGTTGTAAGGAGGGGAAACTCTTTAAAGTGGGAGACAGAGACAAAGCGGCACTGCAAAACAAATGAGAGAGGGTTTAGGAAGCAACAGAGTCTGAGAGCAGAGATGCACTGTGTTGAAGGAATCTCTAATGTCAGTGCATGGAGAGTTAGGAGAAGATACGGCCCAGCTGACCATACAGACTGGAATGGTCTGGAAGGAAGGGCCTGGAGGTCTGCAGGGTTAGTGCGCTTTTCTTGGCTCTTGCTTTAATTGAAAAGGAAAATGTCCGGCTCACTCTCAGCTTAGAAGTGCTGGTTGGTTTTTAATCCTTTTTACATGCACTGGGTTACGCTATTGTCAGGCAGATTAAGCAACTTAAAAAGACTTTTTGGAAGATTGGACATATGAAATAGCTACAAACAAACACATAACAGTCATATCTTGTGCTCTTTGGGGGGTTTCATGAGCATAACAGTTATAAAAACTCTATTCAGCTTCATTTCTTTTGAACTGTGATTGTTAGATTTTCATTAGTGGCAATAATAAAAGAAAACCTGGGATTATGCTCTGACCATCCTGTAAGAGGGTTAATAAAAAGTGGCTGCACTATCTCATTTCATTTCCTCCACCTCTTTCTATGTTTGGACATCTTTTTCAGCTGAATCGGAGGCACATAGGAAGCTTTGATCCAATTAATATGTCTATAATTAGCGTTTTCCAGCTATACCACTAAACTAGACTTCATTGAACTGAAGATCACCTC
Organism: Pseudomugil gertrudae; assembly: GCA_037177535.1. Taxonomy (NCBI): domain Eukaryota; kingdom Metazoa; phylum Chordata; class Actinopteri; order Atheriniformes; family Pseudomugilidae; genus Pseudomugil; species Pseudomugil gertrudae. The sequence continues at coordinate 13,774,289 of JBAMHV010000023.1, forward strand.
GACACTGTGGTTGGTTCCCGAAGCATTGCGATCAAATATTGTTCTGGTTTCATCCTGACTGTAATCCGGGGGGGTCCACCAAAGTCCGTGTTTTTGCAGGCAACCATCAGAGAAACAGAAATCTGAGCAGAGCGGAAGCCGGTGTAGGTACCAGATCATCCACGGTACCTACGCCAGCAGAGAGCCAACAAAGCTGTACAACAAGAGGTTTGGAGTCTCTCGTTAACCCTTGGTGTTTCTGTTCCTGTCTGCATAAACATGGCTTCAATAGAGATTTAAAGTGCTATTATCCACTGTCATATACAGAAGTTGCTTTAAGGCTAGATATCACTCACACTATTGGAAGGAAATATTCATCATATCAGATAAGAATAACATTCATTTAGCTGCTGTCAGTCACCTGAGCTTCACAGGATGCAACAGCTGTGTCCTAAAGGAAATCTGTGTTGCCTTTCAGATAGTACCACACATTGTTTCTGTTTCTTCCATACAAATTAGATTAAACCATGTGAACCTTGAATTTTGTAATAATAAAATGAAAGAGAAACGTATTTAATGAAATAATGTCATAATAAAACCAAGAGGCTAGGAGACGTAGGAATGCATGGAGTTGAAGTCTCACATGTTTTCCAGTTTAGTTTAGCTTGTTACTGGTGCGAGTCAACATTTTACATAAAAGAATGAATATATGCTGTCTGCATATGAACGCTACCTGTGTGCATGTTTATAGGCAGTGTTGTTGGTCTTGATTGTTGACTGTGATTTCCATGTTAACTTAGTACAAAACACACAAAGCTGCTGAAAGGCTGACATTTTGGTTGTAATTTATGCAACCAGCTACAGTTCTGTCCATTAGAAAAGTATCCATTCAATCTGTTTTTCTATTAATGCTTCAATAATTCAGAGTAAAATGAACAAATATAATAGATTTTTTTATTTAATCTTCCATGTTTGTTTTAAAAGTGAGAAATAAAAAAGGGATCTGTTGTAGAAGGTGAACAGGAAGCTACTTGGATCATGCTCAGACCCCTCATCCTGCCCAAACACCAGAAGAAACACTCATCTTAGTCATTCTCAGGCCTATCAAATCATCAGACTGTGGTTATATTGGCAACCAATGTAAAGACATGCAACCCATGGATTTATCCAATCAAATATTGACATTGTGATGATGCTAAACAGATGTGGGATATAAGGAGGATTTCATGTACAGACTACCTACTATGCAGCAGCTCATGTGCACAAACACATTCACAGCAAGGGGTCCCATCCAAAAAACTACAGATTAACCAGAGCGATCAGTGTGAGGGCTCTCCAGCCACCCAGAGGCCATTAGCTCCCACAAATCTCTCTTCCTGTGGTTAGAACTGTTGCTGAATTCTTACTAATAGCACACGCATGATGCGGGTAATGGATAAATACAGTTAAACGGATTAGAGTGAAAGTATTTGGCATGTAGTCAGTAAAATGAGCAGAGTTGCTTCATGTGCATGCTTGTAGAGTCCCGTGAACCTAACTCCTCTCACCTCGCATTGGCCCGTGCTCATGCCAACAGCTAAAGCCGACTATCTGCTGCTCATTAATGTCGCTTTATTTCCTCCAGCATCACAGAGATACAGTTGGTTAGATTCCAGTAGTTGCCAGTCAGTGAAAACATCTGTGTATGATTCACTTCCACTGTGACCGAGTCGTGTTGGTGGGATTAGAGCCAGCTGGCTGTGGTGTATTTGCACTCATGTGTGGGCCCTGCCACATGTCTGTCTGCATGCATGACCTAGACTGTAAAGCAGCGCATGTCTATGTCCACACTAAGAGGGATTGGGGACAGCAGGCTTCAGATTAGGATTGGGATCCAGAGGAAGTTTCCCTGGCTTTCCTGCTCCTTTGCATGTGACACAGTGAGCTACCGGGCCAAGCCGGGTAAAAGGGTTATCTTTTTTTAAAGCTCATCCACTTCTAAGACATTATAGTGAATAAAGTTGCAGGTTTAAAGGCAGTGAGTCTAGATAATGCTTCTTTCACTCACATGACTCAGTGTGACCGGGATCACAGCCGTTAAGTGAGCAAGGCGTTTTTACTGGTATAAATGCCAGTTTTAGAGAAGTTGTTGAGTTTTAGCCAGACTGTTTGACTCTTTTATGTCTATGCTAACCAGCAAATGGCATAAAAATGTGCAGACATAACCAAACTAAACACTGTAAAAGTTACTGGTAGAAGCAGACTGGTCCTGCATTAAAACACCATTAACCCCTTAATGCAGGGGTTAATCCAGTATCCAACAGGTTTTTGTTGTCTCCATGCGCCAACACAGCAGACTGAAATTACTTAATAGGTTGACAAGAAGCTGTTGGATCTATTTGATTTGCATCAGGTGTGTTAGTGCAGGTAAACAGCAAAACCTGCTGGATACCAGCCCTCGAGATCTGGAGCTTGACACATGTGCCTTAATGCCTGAGTTAAGGTGGAAACATCCTATTTTTAATATCTGAAAACTTTATTTGACCCTTTAACAAATTTAAAAATGAAAAAAAAAATTCAGTGTGTGTACAATTTATTACCATGTAATAGGTCAAAATTATTATAGTGCAGGAGGCACCCAGTTTCAACGTCTCTGCCATAAAGTGATGCAAAATGTCTCAAAACAGTATTCATATGCGACATCAGGCCATGAGGGGTTAAATGCTCTGGCTCCAGCAGCTGTTCAGGGACAGTTGTTCATTTTGGGTGTGAAGAGCAGCCGGGGATTTTAAAGGATTTTTGTTTTTAGAGGAAACTTGCCACAGCCTCTTGTTCTTAGATTTACACAGAGCCTAAACCCTTTGAGGTATTATTCACTGCAGTGGATTTCTATTACAGACTACAGATCTCCCCTGATCTGACCTGTCTAAGGTTAGCCGTAGCCTGTCATCATAATTGATTTTAGGTGATTATTATTAAAGCTTGGCTGTGTTTGCTTTGACGCAGGAGAAACGGGAACATCACAACTCTCTCTGTGCCTCCTTAAGACATTAACTCATTTCCTGAGTTTCCCATTAAAGGTCACAGGGAGGAAGCGTGCTAATAAACTAACTAGTGAAGCAAAAACGTTGGTAGTGGGATTTTATAGCCTCCTGTGTAATCAAATATATGCTCTGAAAGACCTTAAAGGGTTGCAGAGAGACCTGGATTGAAGGATAATGTTAATCCCATGCCAGTAATGATGGTGGGTTCTTCTTAAAGTGACCACCCTCTTCTTTATATTAGATTTGTAATGAATTAAGATTGTAATCATGCACATTGAAGCATTAGGACATGTCCATTAGCTAATGGAAAACACGGGGCTCTCTGCAGCTGCTTGCACATCATCTACCCCTGGGGAAACAGTTGAAAAGACAAAGACAACCTCTAAAGCCTTCAATAATAATTTTCTGTTATTATTGATTAGTTCTTTTGTATTATTTGTGTGACTAAAAGGTGATTTTTTTAAAAATGAAACCCCTAAAACACGGGAAAAAAACTATTACTGTAATAAAAACTAATCTATTCTATACAGGCGAGGTTTAATATTAGTTTTGAACGTGACTTGATCACTGAACAGCTTGGAAATCCTTTCAGAGTAAAGGAAAATCTTTACAACACTCTTTTGCTAACTGTAGTACTTGGCTCTGAGCAGCGCAGACAGAAGCTTGGCATCAGATAAGTGGGAGTTACAGAGAGGATTGTGTTGATAAAGCAGGTCAGCGAGGTAGGAGGGGGTCTGATTATGGAGGCTTTTGAGAGAGAGAAGTACTTTCTAATTAATCTGTTGAAAGACTGGAGGTCAGGGAAGCATCTGAAGGATGGAGGTGATGGTCATGAGCGAAGGAGAAGCAGGTGACCAACATGTCAGGGTAGACTGATTATAGTAATGCTTTTCTGGGGTGTTGGTGATGTACAGTAAAAATGCTGATGCATCAGTTCATCGAAGTTTCATCAACAGGAAAAAATGGTGATGAATGGAGAAGAGCTTCTTGTTCTTTTAGGAGGAGAATGAAGTTCTGCTAAAATGGTTGCAGTTCAGTGATTTTAAAGAGCTATAGAGTAAAGTGTATTGATAACTAGAGGGAACCAGTGAAGCTTTAATCATCTTTGCTTTTATTTGAAATAATAATGTAATTAAAACTCTCTTTTGGACTGGCGATCTGTCCAGGGTTTACAGGTGCTTTACTGTACTGAGGGCCTTCAGATCCTCCAGTTTCACCCTTTGACCTTTTCCTTTGCACATGTCAGAGTTTACTGTTATATCTAGCGTTGCTTGATGATATGCATGGTGGGATCTTCTCTTTAGAGCTTTTGAAATTTACACTGGAGGACTTTCTTCTAAAATTCTTCCACGATATTTAGACGCAGTTTGTCGCGGACTGGTGAGCCTCTGTTCATCTCTGACTGCTCCTTTAATCCCAGGCACGTTACTGACCTGCTGCCAATAAACAGAATTAAATGTCAAATGTCCTTCTCATTGTTTTCGTTTTTATGCCTCTTACTTTCCATCCTTCTAATATCTGTTGGTACAAATTTGAGCAATTATTTTTAACATTTTATAGAGAATTTTTATGAGAATAATTGAGAATAAGTTTTTATTTATATTTCACACGTTTTAACTTCCTTGAATGTGGGGTTGTACGTTGGACTATTGCTTTAAGTTATCAGTGTGAAAAACATAATTAACTGGGTTACAGAGTTGGTGAGATGGACACTTCTGTTCTTCTGTACATGTATGTAGAAACAATGCTCAAGTAAAGCCTAAAAAGGCTCCTGTAAAACAGCCTTGAAACTTTCTGAGAGCACTAATTGGCTTTAAAACTGCTTTTGGAGGGCTTACAGTTGCATTACATAAGTGGAGAGAGGCAGCCGGAGGTTAGCAGTGCTAATTAACATCTTTATTTTCATACTTTGAGCCATTCTGCTGTCTGTTAAACCATGGCGCATAGAGGACAGCCCTCTCCCCTGTATACATGTCCCTCATCACGGTTCTTCAAGATTACATAAGAAGTTGGCAAACTTTAGTCTTACTTTTAAATGACACAAGTAGCAATACTTTGCTGCCTTCAGAAAAGGTTTTGGGCTAAATGTGCCTTCCTCTCAGGCTGAGTGACCTTGTTTTATTTTAATTGATGCAGATTTCTGCTTGTGCGAGAAAAACAATTGTGCAACACGTAGCCACAAATCTCTACCAGATATTAAATGTAGCATATTCCTATTGAGAGCTTTGTGTCTTCTGGTTCAAAGTAGGCTTAATAAAGCCAGATTTGCACAGGCATCTGTATTTCCTGGAGATAGAGCAGTGTGCAATGTCACAGGGAGAAATATGAAGACGAAGAAATCATGCTCATATACGCCCAGAGCTGTAAAACACTCGTGGTGGGGGAATTGGGGTCATAGGATGTGTTAAATCACCAAATTCACATTTAATGAAAGAAAACCTAATCTGGATTAGTTTTATTAATAGCATATTCCCCTGGGCTAAACGGAGAAGGAGGGATGAAGCAAAAAAAAACACTTTCAAGTGGAATAATTAAGGCTCCTCGCCTTCTCTCTTTCACCAGTTAATTAAGACAAACACAGAGATTTATGCTGCTGGAGCTGAACGAGGTAAAGCAACAGCAGCACTTCACCGTATGAGGAAAATGCTTTTCCGTTTTGTCTTTAAACTCAATCGTCTGTTGGTGCCAAACTGGACTGAGGGCTGACTTTTCCTTTGATTCTGCCACTTTATGGTGGTCTCATATTTACACTTTCCTCTTTCCAGTCCAGATGCAGGAGGAGAAAGTAGAGACAAATGATAGCTAAAGTCCGCTGTGTTGTTTCCATCCTGCGTTTCAGTTCCTGAGGATCTGTCCCTGGAGGAGAGGGACGAGCTGTCCAACATCCGACGGAGGAAGCGAGAGCTGCTCGATGACATTGAGGTGTGTTTGTGCTTTTCATTCAGATCTATTGAGATTAATTGCAGTTGCAGAGCATTTTCTTAGAAGTAACATTTCAACATTTGAACCATTAATATCTGTTCATGTGAATAACAAAGATGTCAAACAATCTTCTGATTTAAAAAAGACATTTAATCACTGCTGTGAAGTCTTATTATCTTGACTACATATCTGTGTCCTAATTTGCAGATGTTTATTTATTGACTCCTCCTCTTTCATTGTTAAACATGCATTATCCCACACAAGCCTCAAAAACCTGCTCGTTCCATGAAACCCATGTGCTTTGTTTAAGCATATTTGGGTCACAGACCTCTACTGAAACTCACTGATCCACAAGATTTGTTTCAAATATGCATCATGCAGACATGACCTGCAAATTTCAAATACTGAGATTTGTGATTAGATAACAAAGGATTTCTGCGAACGCTCTGCAGGGAGGTTGTGTTTGTGCGTGTTGCATAGTGGGAACAAATCCTCCTGAAGTTCTCTTACAGTCACACAGAGGATCCAAATGGCCGAACTCCTGTTTCACTAAGGGGTTTGCAAGGTTTCACATTTAACAGCAGCTCATTTCTGTACATAAAGCTATAAAAATGTTTTCCCACCTCCGTACAGCCGTGCACTGTACTTACAGAGCAGGAGGATGAGCTGATTGTTGGGACATGTTGAGGCGAGCGATGCTTATCATGAGGCTCAGTTCTGTTTCCACTTTAACCATTTTAAATAACATAAACCAGGAGCATGATTCTTTAAACATTTGTAAACGTGAAATTAGATGGAAGGTAAAATAAGTGTTTTTGTTGTTAATTTCTCAGATTGCATTGGGTTTTTTTAGAGGTGGGGGTTTGGCCTTTAGACTCCACAGCATGTCTGATGCAGCACTGTTGGCCTATTTGCATGCTGTAGGTAATGCAAATAAACCAGCCATGCATCTTTGCACATCCAGTTTGCTCATAAAGGAGCACTGAATTTTTTTCCACTACAGATGGTTCGCTCTTCCTCTTGCATCTGTTAATGCTTGGCCTGTTTTAACCTTGAAGAAATAAAAACAGTTGTTTTGTTTTGTTTCTCTCAGAGGTTGAAGTTTGAAATAGCAGAAGTCATGACTGAGATCGAGCAACTCACATGTGTCGGGGAAAGGTGAGTCATTTTGTTCACATTGGTTCTATTTCAGGATGTGATGCCACTCCTAGTATGTTCACACTGACTCAGTGTGGAAGCTATTCTTTATTTCCAGGATTTGATTGACAAGAAACACTGTAATGAATGAGCTAATCAATAATAATGTTATTAAATGCTGAATAACTATCAGCATATCTTAACATTTTTAGCAATTAAGTGTTGTTAGCTGTGACGCATAATACCAACAGGTTATCTGGTTATTTTGGAGTGGTATCATCTCCTTTATTTGCACTGAAGACGTACCTAATACTCACTGTTATACTTACAGTAGACCTGTGCTGCTCTTTGTACTACTTATCTAATTTCTCCAAGAGATTTTCACCTTCCTCAGTCACCATTTTAAATAATTAGTTTTTAATAAGGGTAAATAAATGTCAGATAAAAAAACAGATTTCCCTTAAAAAGGCCTTAAGATGGTTCTGTTTAAGGTGTTATGATTAACACATTTAACCAGTGCAAACAAACAAAGCCAACTTTTGTTGTCTGGCATTTAAAAAGCAGATATTTTGGCCTCATCTGAGCAGTATACTCTCATATAAAGCATTATTATTCATTGCACCCAGTGAAATGTTACTGGTTGGGATTTTAACGTTGTGTCTGTTACGTCTCTTTTTCACAGTGATGATGCTTTTAATGATGCTATCTTTGTGCATAATGTTTATGTTTGTTTTAAGGATAAACATTCTCGCTTGTCAATGTTATTAACAAGTCTCCCTTCTTGTTTGTGCTCAAGTAAAACATCCCAGAGAAACAAACAAATCGCTATGGGCAGGAAGAAATTCAACATGGATCCCAAAAAGGTACTGCTCTGACCTGATGCTTTTATCCCGACGTCGCGGGTCTCAGCTGACCGAAACAGAATGATTTCCAGTATCGGAGCGTAGAGCAAGCGTGAAATCATTTTCCATCAGCCATCCGTGACTGCAGTTATCCTGTTTTCTCCTCTTCCTCTCCAGGGAATTCAGTTCCTGCTGGAGAACGACCTTCTCCAGCACACTCCCGAAGACATCGCTCAGTTCCTCTACAAAGGCGAGGGGCTCAACAAGACGGTGATCGGAGACTACTTAGGCGAACGGTGAGACGGAGTATCTGTGTATCTCCATCGATGTGAGGTCAGGCTGCTGGGTAATAGAGGAGGAAGGCCCTGTTGTTACCAGTTTTGTCAGCAACAGCTAAAAACAATGATTTTCACTCTGTTAGTGACGGATGATCTTTGAGAAGTGTTGAACATTAACAGTGTCAGAGAAAATCCGTATCTCAAACAGGTGGAGTCATGCGTTCATGCTTCTCTGTCAGCTCAACCTGGCATCTTTTTGTTTTGCCCTGTAACTTTTGACCCAAACATTAAGCTAATGTGAGTCATACTGGATGATTTCTGAGGACAATATACAGGGCTTGATGCGTGTTGACTCTACCAGGAGAAACCAGACATTGCTACTTTGCAGAAGCGGATCCATCTCTCGTGGGATCATGTGACCTGGAGCACTTTTTTTTAAAGTTGAGTTGAACTGATTTGCCAAGCCCCAAAGTAATATAGAGCAAAAGCAAGCCAAGCAGAGTGTTTTTCCATTTATACAACCCAAACTTTGCAACACATTACAGGCTTTACACAGTAAAACCAAGCAGCGGGGAGAGTTTGAGCAGAGTCAGGATGAGCAGATGCAGCCGACAGAGCGGCCGTGATAGAAGCTCTCTGCATCATAATAAAGCAAAGGAAATGGCTAAACTAGGGATTATTTTCATGACTAATATGTGATTATATTGACGATTTTAAAGCTTCAGTAATGCACTGCAACAGTGTGATGTGTTTTTCAAACAAAAGATACAGTAAATGGAGATAAAAATAAAACCCAAACTAGCTCTGAAAATCTCCTTTCTGCAGGAAATGTGCAATAATCCAAAGGCTGGTGCATTCCCCGCTGGTATGTTCACATGAGGAATCTTCTGACAGAGGAAGCTTCTGTTTTTATCAGCGTCGGTTTGTCTGTCCATCTGTGTGTCTGTTAGCAACATAACTCAAAACATTATGGGCAGATTTTGATGAGATTTTCAGGAAATGTCTGATCTCGGACAAAGAAACAGGTGAATAAAATTTGGAGGTGATCCGGATCACCATCTGGATTCAGGAATATTTTAAAGAATTCCTGAGATAGGCTGTTTTCAGCATATGTGTATAAAACAACAAAAAAGGGGGTTAGATGCACGTGCCCCAGCGTACCCATATAAATGATAGAAAATCACAAACCAGCTGTCACACTCCGGGAACAAGCGTGTCGGCTGGTGGCAAATGTATGCGCATTTTTATTTTTCCAGATGCGCTTCATATACTTTGGTTTTCTGAACTAGACATGCTACTTTGTGATTTAAGCTCTTCAGTTTCATGTAATCCTTTGTGTTGTTCTTATGCTGCAAAAGCTGAGTGTAATATGCAGAAACATTTTATTGAGTCACAACTCATTTTCCTGAGTGTAGTTGCTGATTGCTGTTGACAATGGTTTCTTCCATGAAACGCTCTGACAGAAGCAGGAGGGGAGCGGGGGTGGGGGGTTCTCCAGGGGATTGCTGGCATTGCCACCAAGCTTAATGCACGGCGAATCATCAAAACAGGCCAACAACCCACTGGAAATCACACTAAACACAGGCTGCTGGTTTACACTCAGTAATTATCACTAATTAAGCTTACGCAGGACGCAGGAAGCTATCATTATACGCTGATGAAGATGAAGAGAAGGGCACAAGAGAGGAAGCTGGTGGAGAAAAAAAATAACCAGAAGGAGAATATCTCAATGTTTTCCGTATAAATGAACTTTCTCACATGCAGTGACATCCTACTGAGAGATGTTTATTACATTTTTTCATTTCAGCTTTATAAATAGTAGGTCATAGTCAGCGTTATTAGTAATAACTGTGTCTAGAACCCTCCATTGGTTCCGCTCCAGGGACACGAGTCAATATATTTGTCTGGGTCTTCCTTACAGGACACAATATTGCCTGAAACTCATAGCAGGCTTATAAATACAAATAAAGATAAAAATAAAGAGTCTTTTAGCATTGAGTTATTAGTTTCTCATAAGACAGCCTTTCCATGGTTGCCTGCCACATGAAACAGAAAACTGATCTGGGTTCAGGATCATGGACTCAGTATGATGAAAGAAGCTGTGACCACAGTCTGAGAGCAGTGTTGACTTTTCCTCTGAAAACTCGCAAAACAAACCTATTGACAAAAAAAAGGAGCCTGTGTGTATTTGGCCTTTTTGCTGTTTTTCCATCCGTCACACACACCCACCCCCACCGTTTATGTGCTGGCGAGCAACTGCTTCCAGGCCTGCAGAGCATCTGATATGAATAAAGGGCCAAAATGTTGTAAGAATGCAGAGGAAAAATGCTTTCCTGGATGGAATACCCCGCCTTCAGAAGAGTTATGACATCTCCTGAATGGATCTTTGCACTCTATGAAAACATTTAGCTTGATGTTGATGGAAACTGAACATGTGGGTTTTGTCTGTTTCCTCCACCAGGGATGACTTCAACATCAAAGTGCTTCAGGCCTTTGTGGAGCTGCACGAGTTTGCGGATCTGAACCTTGTTCAAGCACTGCGGTCAGAAGATTGTTAAATTAATATTGTTGGGGGGGGGGGGGGGGGGGGGGGGGGGGGGGGGGGGGGGGGGGGGGGGGGGGGGGGGGGGGGGGGGGG
>JBAMHV010000023.1:13785541-13795951 GCA_037177535.1 Pseudomugil gertrudae
CCCCCCCCCCCCCCCCCACACACACACACACACACACACACACACACACACACACACACACACACACACACACACATATATGGTACTCATGCTGACATGTGTGTGTTGTAGGCAGTTCCTGTGGAGTTTCCGCTTACCAGGTGAAGCCCAGAAGATTGACCGCATGATGGAGGCGTTTGCTTCACGCTACTGCCAGTGTAACGCTGGGGTTTTCCAGTCCACAGGTCAGACGCTCAGCAGAATCTTGTTAAAGAAGACTTCTTTCATTTCTCAGCCAGTATTTTGATAGTTTTGATTAAGTTAGCATTTTTGTTGCCATCATTTTGTGTGTGAAAAAGAATTTTAATTCACTCAGACTGTTTACATCAGGGGTAAGGAACCTTGGCACTCGTCCTGAAAGTTTTCCAAGTTCAAGCAAGTTATTTAGTCTCTTAAAACAAAACCTGCTTCTCATGCTGCATTTATGCTGTGAGGGAAGACACATAAATACATATGCCAGATACACCTCTGCAGACAATGTTTCCAAAAGATACCTCTAGATAAGACGTAGAAAAACAAGTGTTGTGTCCTTCAGTCTGATGAGGATGTAGTGCACACACAGGATGTGTCCTCTCCTACAAGTCTGGCACACACACATCATTTACAGTCCTATTTGCATTAGCTTTCATTCCTGTGTTCTGTGAAGGTTTTTGTCTTTATAACACACAACGGAACAAGTTTCAGGATATGTGTGAAAGCGTCATGTGGGTCTTTTTTGCTACATGCTCTGCCAAAGACATCACAAAAGTTGCAGCAGGATAACTGTATAAATTAAAGTCCTAATCTTTCTGTTTTACTGTAGGAAACTGAGGGACACCTCCCCCATTGTGGTACAACTGTGCTCACAGTGTTGCCTATTCACATAAGAGTACAGCGTGCAATCCAATATGTCGAGTAAAGCCATCACTGACAAGCAGCCTAATGTGCCAACAGAAATACTGCCTGAGGGTCTCTAATAGGATGTGTGCATGATGGCCTCATTTTTTAAGTACATTTCAATCATTAAGCCATAAGAGTTACTGTAACTACATGTCAATGTGGATTAACCAGATTAAATTGCAGATTCCAGTTGGCTGAAGCTTCTTAGTAAACAACCACCAGCAAACAAGGCTCATCCATTATTCAGTCAGAGTCCACCTGGCTGAGCGATCCTTGGTCTTGGTATAAACAAAGCCTACAGCTACATCTGTCAGTGAATAATTAAGAGGTTTTGGAGCAGTTGACCTTTTTGGTTCCAGCGCTATCACAGGTGTATGTGCTCCCGTGGAGGAGGCATGCTCTCACTCCTGGTGATCTTCAGTTTAATGCATCACCAGCTGAGCAAAGACTAAGTGGTAAAAGTTAGATGAACCAAATGCTGCTTTACAAATTGCAGTAACATTTATAATTAAAGCTCACAAATGTGCTTTTTTTAACCAATAACTTTGTAATTCTACCCAATAAGATTGTGTCTTTTTTCAGTGGCCCCATGTGCACATAGGCAGCCATGCATATTCATATGTGTATGCATGAGTTAGTGGGGGGTAATCATGCACTGAGCCCTAAAAAACACACAATCACAGTGCTTAAATTACCATCAGCATGCATGAAAAACCTGCTGCATCTGTTTTCTGCTTTAGACTACGCTGACGTTCCTCTTGCAGAACTTCCCCCACAGTACTACGTACAGAGCGCATCTTTTTCTAAAAAAAACATGTTTTTAAAGGGGTAGACGGACGATAGGCGGCAAAGGACCAAAGTGCGTCTGGAAAAGCAGACAGACGAGGATGAATGATTCATTTACAAGCAGCCACTGATCCGTATGAGTGTGAGCATCAACACACAGTAGAGAGGCTGTCAAACCATCCTATTCGCATATACTACCCAAAACAGCCGAATTTGAACCAATAACAGAAAAAGAAACAATATCTAACAGTAAAACGACCAGAATAAACTTTATATCTTTTATTTTTAACTCATCGGCTGTCGGTCGTTGCTGTAGGACAGAACCTCATGCTGCTGGTGCTTTGGAGCGTTTTGGCTCATGCTTTCCAACATGAAATCTGGTTATATGTTAAGTCCTGTTATGTTCTGTATGTAGCTGTATGTATCTGCTCTGCATGTAGGTGTAAATGCATGTTGGAAAGCTGAGATTTTTTTTATTTTAAACATGTGAAACATTTTACAACACAGTTACACTGAAACAAAAATGATCGCTCAGTTCACAAAACTGTTTTTCATCGTCATAGTCCCCCCCCCCGGTGCAGCCTTTAGCACTATGAGGATTTAAAATAAAGATGTTATCATTGACTTTTAGATGAGACGTCTTTGGTTGCTATCAAATTTAAACTGGCTTGTTCCATCATCAGGCTGTGGATGCTGAAAGGAAGATACACGCAAAGCTGCAGCGATGTGAATAATTATGTATCTGCTTGTATTATGCATCCAGACAGAGACTCTGTGTGAATGTGTTATCAATGCTTCAATGCTTCGAACCCCTTCTGTTGCAGATACCTGCTATGTGCTGTCGTTCGCTATCATCATGCTCAACACCAGTCTGCACAACCCTAACGTCAGAGACAAGCCCCCCGTAGAGCGCTTTATCTCCATGAACAGGGGCATCAATGAAGGGGGCGATCTGCCGGAGGAGCTTCTCAGGGTGAGAACTTGTCTGTAATGAGCCCGCGTATGTGATACTTCTGCCACACATTTTCCACACAAATGAGGCATGCCCTCCCCTGTCTCCCAGTTAGATTAATAGTTTCCCTCCTTGTTCGCAGAACCTTTACGACAGCATAAAAAATGAGCCCTTCAAAATCCCAGAGGATGACGGGAATGATCTGACGCACACATTCTTCAACCCTGATAGAGAAGGCTGGCTCCTAAAGCTCGGTATGTACATGTTATTAATGTCAGCAGAGCCTTTGTGTCACTTTTAGGAGGTTCCTTTTGTTTTCTAGGTAAACTGTTCTGTATTTCGGCTTTCTGGTAGCCATGTTGGAGGTTGATGAGTCCTGGGCAACAATAATCCTGCAAAGCATACAGTGTATGCCTGGTGTTAAGAGCTATCACTCAGTGACTTTCACTGTAAAACAGAAGGATTATATTCTCTGTACTTATGCTGTATGTCATGTGTTCAAGCTGCAGCTCTCCAGTGGATAATCTAAGCAATGATGTAACAGGCCTGCTTTATTATTCCTCCTGCTTTATTATTCCAACTACCTCTGGTGTTAATCAGTCTCAGAGAATGACCCTTTCACCACCATGCCAAACATCTGCTACAGTTTTCTTTGAGTCACACTTTTATTTCGAATATAATTTTATTAAAGTGCTGCAAATAGCTCCCCCTGAAAGATAAGTTGTCAGCTGCACGGTGGCGCAGTTGGTTAGCGCTGTGGCCTCACAGCAAGAAGGTTGCTGGTTCGATCCTCGGTTGGGGTGGAGGTCCAACCAGTAACCTTTCTGTGTAGAGTTTACATGTTCTCCTCGTGTTAGCGTGGGTTCTTTCCGGGTTCTCCGGCTTCTTCCCACACTCCAAAGACATGCACCTTGGGGATAGGCTGATTGGAGACTCTAAATTGCCCATAGGAGTGAGTGTGTGTGTGTGCATGGTTGTTTGTCTATGTGTGTTGGCCCTGTGATGGACTGGCGACCTGTCCTACCCTGCCTATTGCCTGATGTCAGCTGGGATTGGCTCCAGTCCCCTTCGACCCCATTAGGGAATAAGTGGTAGAAGATGAATAGAGGTTACGTTTTTCAGGACCAGGCTCATTTTTGCCCAAAAAACAGTCGATCTCCATTGTGATAGAAGTTCTGTGATTTTTAACAACTTGAACATGATCTTGTACTGTCCTCATCTTGTAATCTGTCCTCTTTGTCTTGTGCCTTATCATTCTAAGCTAGTAGCAAGCTCTTTCCGCTTCTCTGTCCACCCTGTATCGTGTAATCCCTCTCTTTCCAATTATCCTTCAGTGTTTTCTTTCTTACATCTTTTCTCTCACCCTTTGTTGTGTTCTTTCATTCTGCTCTGTGATGGCTGTTCCCTGTAAAACCTTTGTATTAGGAGGTAGGTAACATTTCGCCCTCCTCCATCCTCCCAGTTCATCACAGAGTGCCCTCGTATCGGTTTTGGCTGCCGTAATCTCTTTAAGTGCACCGGGCCCCTGAACATGCTAGCTGCTTCATATAATTGGCATATTGTATCAAACATATAAGAGGACATATATGTTCATTAACACTATGAGGTGATGGGTTATGTGCTGCAAGAGGCAAGGCAAGTTTATGGTCATTGAGCTGCATGGGGATTGACTGCTTTGTAAGAGGTTGTATGACACACAGGGCTTTACCTCGGCTGGTGCACACAAAGATGCTAAGCTCCACACAAGTCTGTTAATGTGTGTCAGGTGTGTTGCAGGAGAGAAACGCCCAACACATGCAAGAGTGCGGCCCTCAAGGACTGGAGCTGCCCATCCTTCGTCAGTCTACAGTATTTGTTAACAAATAGGCTGAGACATCATTATTATTGCTCATAAATGATTAGAATAATTCACATATGGACCCTTGAGACCTCGGCATTCCTGCAGTCATGCAGAAACATTAAAAACGTCCTTTCCATCGTCCATGTTTGGTTAATTGGTCAGTCTAAATTCTTCCTAATAGTGAGTGTGAATGTAAACAGTTGTATGTCTCTGAGCTGACCCTGCGATGGACTGGCTATCTAACCTTGCTGGAATAGGTTTCAGCTTTCCTGCAAACCGATTTGGAAAGAGCTGCGTAGAATATGCTCATTATTTTGCCCAGTCTCAGAGACGAACATCGTGACACTCTGTACCAGAGGAGATGGCCCTGCTGGTCATTCAGCTTCTTTCCAGCTAAAACACACAGCCATGCTCAAGCTTCAGCAAACAGTCTGCTTGAGTTTGAGCTGTAGGAATGCACACCTCCTGCTGTTTGGCTGGTCATGCAGAGAAATAAAGATCTTTTCTCCTTTTCTTGTTCCCACCCTGCACTCTACATCTCACTGCTCCATCATGATTACCTCTCTTCCTGCTTCGCTGGCCATCAAACCAGCTTCACTTTCTCATTCTCCACTGGGCGCAGACACAAATATTCTAACATTTGATTTTTTTGTTGCTTAGGTTTTAATTATGTGGTTTCATAGTATTCAGTAAGGTTTGCTTCTGCACTGCTCTGCTGCTGTGAAATCCATGTCTGCGCTCTCACAAGGACCGAGCTGCTGCTGTGCCTGAACTCATCATCATTAAACTTGGACAGCATGTCAAAAATGTGCTTATGGAGACATTTTTATAGTATATGTCAGAGGCCGGAGAGGTCAAAAAGACATTAAGCACCTCTGTCAACCTCATCTTGGGACTGGGACAGAGGCAGTGCTGAAAAGTACATTACATTTACTGAAGTACTCCTTTGAGATACTTTACTTTTGTATTTCCATTTGATGCAGATTTTCATCTTCGCTACAATTTACATGCCAATACACAAGTGTTTTTTATTTTAGATTCTTAGAAAAGCAGAATTTTCACACTTAATAACAAACAAAAACATTAGAAACTTTAACCAAAGTCAAATTATGTGTCAGAAAGTCATTATTTTGCTTTTCCTTACCCTTAATGATCTTACAGGCTGTCTGATTTCCCAGGTGTACATTTTTAAAGTCTGCAGTCAGTCAGGTACAAAATTAATCAGTTTTACTAAATAAATGTTTCAAATTCTTCTTTCTGGGACAATTACGCAAAGAGACTTTATCAAGGCATAAAGTTTTAAAATACTGTATAAACAGCTACAACATAATGGTAATAAAGAACTACACATTTTGCATGCAGCTTAAGAAAACATAAAAAACAGTCCGGTGATGTACAATATCGAGGCTGTTTAGCAAGTAAAGCCTTTCAGTTAAGTTAAATAATCGTTATCGAATCAGCTCAATTCATATCTTTTGCTTTTTTTTATTTATTTTGAAACATCTATAACATAAACCTCAGTGATCACAGTGCAAACCTGTGAAGCCCTGCAGAAGAGATGCATGAAAAAAGCCAACAAAGTGGGGCTGGGGGTGAGATAAGCAGCTCCCTGCTCAAGTAAAACATAAATGTCACAGGTCTAAATCTTCTTTCCATTTTTATGATTAAAATGCAGCAGCTGTATCTGTTGTAATTAAGTTAAACAAAGATTTGTGGTCATTAATTAAACTCTATATATTCTAGTTTGGACTATATTACATAAATCTGTGAGCACTGCATAAAGATTACATCAGCAACGGCTACTTTGTGTACATTTCACACTGTCGGCAAACATGTTATTATGCTGCACATTGATCACATAGCATCATTACAGATTGCATCATTCACAGTGTAATTAGCAGAAAATCCAATAATCCCAATAATCTAGTTTTATGTATGCAGACAGATGGACCGATCTCGCCTCCTTTAAGCATCTCACCACATTCAGAGTTTTTGTTTCCACTGTGAACAAATAAACACTTAAGTCATTTAAATTAGAGCTCATCCAGCCGGCAGCCATCAGTAAATGCTCCTCACACGTATGTGTCATGTATGTGTCTGAGAGTTCTTGAAGGTAACACAAGGTTCAACTGTCTCCACACACCTCCCTCTCCTTTGTACTCGCCTGTAGGCATCAATGTCAGGGGACGGGGGGCTGGGGGGGTTCAGGGAGACAATGATCTGAACCAGATGTGGCACATGGAACTGGGGTCTCCTGTAGGTTAGCGTCTACATGCCCAAACACTGTCAACTCTTCACTTTCAGCTCAGATGTTGTTACGTTTCTCCTCAACAGGCGGCCGGGTAAAAACGTGGAAGAGAAGATGGTTTATTCTGACTGACAACTGCCTCTATTACTTTGAGTACACAACAGTAAGTAGTTCAGTTTGTGCGTCTGTGTCTTACGTTGAAAGTCCAGTTGTAAGAACAGGGTTGGCTTTTAACAGAAATAAACATCATTATTGCAAATTTTTAAAACCACTTTTCTTTCTGTTTCCCCGTGCTGTTTGGCTAGATGATGCAGCCATTTGTGCTGCATCCTCTAGTTGCTTAGCAACCATAGTAACAGTTAAAGCTGTAATAAATATGTGTTTAGCTTCTCATGCAACACTCAAATAAGCACAATGTAAAACTCTGTATGTTTCCGTGTTTTCACACTATATTGTTTTGTATTTTAAAAGGTATTATTTATTTATCTATTTTAAAATGATGAATTGTGCATAAAGACAAAGTGACTGACTGGATTTAAAGTTAACCAAAAACAGATGACACAAAGAGCAACTCATTCAGTCCATGTTTTTCTCTCTAACTCACACACACACGTTTAAAAAAACCTAGCACAGGTCTTTGCCCTGCAGGTTTACTATGTAACAGATGCAGCACCTTTGACCAAAATGAGCCACACTCCAGCAATTATCATGCGGCATCATGGGAAACATCTGTAAAGTCTACAGCAACACATCTGTTCCTGCTAAGCTGTAATCCAAGTGGGTGCCCCAACTGCCCCCCCCCCAGCCTCCCAGATCCACAGTCAGGAATCCCTCAGCACACACATGCCTGCTGTGGTGGCGGTGGGGGGTTTGCAGCACACACTGAGCCAGCTGTGAGCAGCTGTCCCATGGCATTTCCTACCCCTGCTGTGACCTCTCATTAGAAGACAGATGACAAGCAGGTCACAGCGTTGTCCCTTAAGCCCCCCCTCACCATATCACCACCACCTCAACACTTACACACATACCCCTGGTATCTGTGCTCAGCTGACATGATGTGTTGGAGGGTGAATGGATGGGGAGCGCAGGGTACTCTCCCTCGGGTGCTGTCCCTTACACGACCATGATGAATGAAAACCTTTCAGCGTGCTTTACCCTGATCCACACTGTGGAAATAAAAACGGTTTGTGTTGCTGCATCGTCTGTTTCTGATATTATTTTAACGCCTGAATAAAAAAAAAACAGTTAAGAATGAAGACGAGATGACAGCAGTGCTAACACATCTGTCACGCTGATGATGTCATTAAGGTTTGAGTTTTCAATTCAATTCAACTTTATTTGTATAGCGCCACTTCACGACAGCGTCATCTCAGGGTGCTTCACAGACATCATATTGAGCTAATTCATCAAAAATATCCTGTGACTCACAAAAAAGTAGGTTTAAGATGGCAGATTGAAGAGAAAATAAGATCAGCAATAAATACAAAAGGCAACAAAAAACATACACAAACGTGATTTTTAAAAATGTTTTATATGTGCAGCTTCACTTATTCCAGAAATAAGAACTCTTAATATATTTTATTATTACATGGCTGAATTATCATTAATCGATTAATCCACAGAAAGCTGATAGTTTGAGTTGGAGGTCAGATGTTGTGATCTTCTTCTTGCAAAAACAATTCGTGAAAGAGTTAGAAAAAATCTTTTTAAATAAGCATTTGGCTTTAAAATAGATACGTACCATTAAATATAAAAACTTTATTTTGCACCATAATTTGCTTAGTTATTTTTTAAATTTGTTCCACTTCATTACATTTTAATAGGTTTATTCATATTCTTCGTTGGTTACAGGATAAAATGGCTCATCTGTTCTGAGGTTTACAGGAGAAGTGTTTCAGTGCTGGACAATGATCTGACATTTTTATGCTCCTTTGCACACAGAAACGGTCTTCATCTCTCTGCTAGATTGCAAATGCATGTGCTGAATGAATGATACGTAGATGCTGAAGGTTTTGTGTGTCCTCAGGATAAAGAGCCTCGTGGGATTATTCCTTTAGAAAACCTCAGCATCAGAGAGGTGGAAGAACCAAGAAAACCTGTAAGGACTAAATCCTGTGACTCTCCTTCTAAATGTCCTAATTTGCATAATTTAAAAAGTATAATAACAGATACTCTTTTTTTTATCCACTTTCCAAGAACTGCTTTGAGCTCTACAACCCCAACCACAAAGGTCAGGTCATCAAGGCCTGCAAGACGGAGGCGGATGGACGGGTCGTCGAGGGCAACCATGTGGTGTACAGGATATCAGCCCCGACCCCAGAAGAAAAGGAGGAGTGGATCAAATCCATCAAGTAAGAGACGGCATGTTAGTGTGGATCCATTTACACTTAGAGGGCACTTAGCCAGCACCTGTGTGCTCCCATGAGGGGCTTCTTCATGCCTGACCTTGACACTGAGACACCAATACACACACCAACACACACACGTCTGTGAGCATAATGAAGATAGGACACAGGCTGGAGACTAAATGTGACCATTTCCCACACCTCCAGGAAGATAACACTCTTGGATAAGGTCACTTTTTCTTCGACTAGAGCTCACACACACACACACACACACACACAAATCTCTTTCTGCACACCTATTCAATCAGCTTCACTGGCAAATACGATCAATATCAGCACAGAAGATGATCTAACTCAATCTTTTCCTGCTCTAATGATGCTAAAACCTTCTTAGTATTGATAGATGTGTGTATGCGTATCAAAGTGGTGGGATTGGGAGTGCATTCCTGAAAGCTTGTTGGGTAGAAAAAAGCTGCATTTGGAAGATTTAGTGAGTGAACTATCTGATGATTAATGTGTTGTGTGCCTAAATATGTGAAGATCATGATTTGTATAGTTGTAATGACAATGATCCCAGACTAGCCTCTGCAGCTCGTATTCTGCTGCAGCGTGGTGAGGTGGCAGACTGTCCTGTAGTCAGCAGATTGACTGAGACGTGACTCATCTGCAAGGCTGCAAACTACTGTTGTTAATTGTGCTGCGCATGTAAGCATGCATGAAGGGGATGTCTCAGTTAGGGCGAATTTTAGACATCAGGAAACCAGCTTGTTGCTCAGCATTTTCCCCTCACAGCAACACGTTAGGTACAGAGCTGTCACTCTAAAGTAGCAACATGGAGCTGAATTTACACCATGCAGCTGTAATCTAACACCTTTGCATTTAACCTTTATGCAGCTTCCTTTTGCTCAGTTTGGGGTTTTTTGTTGGATGTGTTCATTTTTTTTTATTTTAGTCTCACCTTCAAGCAGGAAGTAGTTTTCATGAAAAAAAGTTGATAACCTTTTTAACACATAATGCTAAAGCCAGCAGCTCACTAACACATATTGTACACACATTGTAGCTAAATGGATGGGAAGCTTGACAATTGAAAAATCTCAATCAACATTAATAATTAAAAAAGACAACTTTCTTCATCTTTTTAAACTTTAAATGCAAATGTAGGATTTAGTATCTAGTGGTGAGATTGCAGATTGTAACCAACTGGGTACTTCTGTATTCACCCTTTTTAAAAAACAAAAACAGATATGGGCTTCACGGTGGCGCAGCTGGTTAGCACTGTGGCCTCACAGCGAGAAGGTTGCCGGTTCGATTCCTGGTGTGA
>JBAMHV010000023.1:13801365-13834424 GCA_037177535.1 Pseudomugil gertrudae
AAAAGCAATCCAGTACAATATCGTACTGCCCGGGCCGGTAGAGTCACGTCGCGCAGGTACTAATGGAAAAGCGCCTTAAGACTGGCCAAGTCATCAAAAATGAATCAAAACAGGCATCCAGAACCAAAAATTTATATAATCTTGATTGAGCAAAGCATTTAGTTGTTACGACACTCACCCACTCTCATGATGCTTGTATTTATCTTTTGACTTCTTCTTTTTCTTGCTTTTTTTGTGTTTTTTGGAGTGGTGGGCTTCAGAACTATCATCTCTCTCCTTTCTTAAATAATCAGTAGTCCTCTTGTGACTCTGATCCTCCCTTTTCGGAGCGTGGTCATAACTAGACAGGCAGTCCTGGGATGGAGAACCTTTGGACCGTTTTTTTTCTGGAACCGCAGCAGGAGAGGAACTTCTCTCTTTGGAGCGGTAATGTTCTCTTTCCCTGGCGCTCCTCTTTTCCTTCATTGCATGGGCTTCTTGACTGTCTGGATGCCACCTCCAATGACTGTGAGACTCATCACGGTGGGAGAAGTTGTATCCCCTTCGCTCGTGGTCCGCATGTGATCGTTGGGAATAGTGGCTGTAATGGTAAGAGCGCCTGTCACGGTCGGGCTCTCTTCGGTCACGATGACGCTCAGGTTCCCAATCCTTATAGTACCGTTCAGGAGGCAACCGATCTTTGTATGAGCGATGGTGATCTCTATGGTCCCGTCTGTACCGATGACGATCGCGGTTACTTTCTCGCACCGGACTCCTCTCCCTATAGTGTCTTTCCCTATCCCTGCTATGATCAGAGTGCAGTCTGTCTCTCCCCTCATCTCGAGAAGATCGCCTCTCATGGCCTTTAGAAATAGGCTTTGACTCATACTGCTCCTTGTTTTCTGCATGTCCTATCCTTTCTGATGGACCACTGATCTGTAAGGATTCCTTGTCTACACTTTTGCTAATATTCTGTATAGCTGAAGATGTTCCACTGATGCTCTGTGAGCAGTCTGGCTCCGACGATAAGGCCGCAAGGTTGACATGATGCCCAGGAGAAGCAGATTCTCTGGATGCAACAGAATGAATCTTAGTAGCAGTAGCTGAAGGTGAAGAGGTAACGGCAGAAGATGATGGATGGTGAGGCAGGGGTTCAGACAGAATTTTAGCCCTTGTTCCACTTTCATTAGCAGCAAGATTAATAGTCTGAGAAGTCGTCTGGGATGAGACAGATTCAAGTGCCTCTTTGCTAAAAACAAATATAAAAAAAACATGAAAAAGAGCAAATATTTATTTTTAAGCAAAATCTCAAATAGAGTAACCATTAAATAAGAGCACAAATCCAAACATAAATGCAATAAAGTAGGTTTGTACAGGTAGCCATTTCTTCATCTTATGTAACTATGAAATGTGGATCAATGAAAACAGTTTTCCCAATCTGAAAGTTAGTCTTACTTTGGTTGACTGTCGTTAGTACTTTGTCCATTAGTAACAGCTGTGACAGAAGTCGAAGTGCCATGAATTCCACTGAAGATCTGAGGAGAGCAACAAAGATATATTTAAAGTACAATTACAACAAATTAAATGTACGTTCTGAAGTGATTTACCTTCTCAGAATTGCTGTGTCCATTCACTTTGTGGTGTCCACAGTAGTGTCCATTTTGGTTAGACTTGGAGACTCCAGAAGTTGGTCTGTTTAATTCACTGCCATTATGGTGCATTCCTGACTCACCGTTGGTGGTTTTTGGAGATGTAACACAGAAATTGACAGTGACATTACTTCCCTTAGTCTGAGACTTGGATAAACAGCCATTATCCAGAGTGCCACAGTTCTCCTGGTCTGATTCTTCTGAGGACTCCTGATTATATGGTACCAGGAAAGATGCTCCATTACCACCTTTGGAGTGATCACCATTACTGCAAGACGTGCCATTAACATGGATAAGCTGACGTGGAACAAAGCGAACATCTGAGTGGATGTCTGAGGTAGACTGAGAGGTGGATGAAGAGCTAGAAGAGGAGCTGCTTGCAGAGGGCGGCTGGCCGTAAGAGGATGGTCGGTTTTGTTTACTTTGTCCAATAAAAAACGAAAGCTTTTGACGTTTGTCTTGGTCTGGGATCATAGTGGGTCTACTGACTGAGTGGGAGATTGAAGAGGAAGCCAGTCCATTACCAGGTTTTCCCACTGCACTACTGCTAGTGCTGGCTTTTGAGATGGAGGAATACTCTCGCAGAGATCCATTCCCGTTAACATGAAGCGCACTCTGAAAAAAAGGAGACCCAATTACATCCATTAAGCATCCACAATAGTCTGGCTTAAGTTTTAATGATCACAAGTTTAATGCCTAAAGTTCAAGCATTAAGTATTACCTTGGTCATGTTTGGTGGCAGCTGGGGACCTATGAAGCCAATGTTGTTGTGGTTGGTGATGGTGTTCATGCGTGGTGTCACCACCGGCCGTGGAGATGATTGACCAGAGATGCCCGGGTTATGACTCAAGTTGCTGTAATCGCCAGCTCTTTTCACATCAGAGGATCTAACATATGAAAAACATGGACATCATGAAAAACCTTTCACTAACATCACTTAACTTATGGGAGGTGCAGATGGAGATATCCCACTCAAATACAAAATAAACTTCTTTCTTTTAAATGATCAGATTCAATAATTCAACATTTCAACAAATAATTTTGGGGTACAGGAAGTCTTTTTATGCAGTGACAGTTGTAAACAATAACCTAAATTCTGCTTATAATTTTTATAATGAAAGAACGGTTCACTCACTTAATGTAAAAAAGAATATAGGCCTGCTGGTTAAGAACAGACTGAATGTCGCTCACAGACACGGAGGAGTCGTTCATTAGATACCATTGACCATTGCTGGCCTGAAAGACACACAAGAATAATAACATTTATGACTTCATATAAAAGGTTTCTAAACAGATTCACAGTGTGAAATACAATAGCATTTGTTAATGTTTAAGTTAAACTAATACTACAATCACATGATCAAATGTGTCTTAGATACCATAACTAAATAAAGTTAGTGTATATTCCTACATTTTTGTAAACATGTTTTGCCCTGTATGCTGATAGCTCAGACCACAGTACCGGTATGTTACGGCCTATTCTATGTAGTTACGTATTTATCAGAGTTCTTGTTGGACCACAGAGTCAAATGCGTACGTAAGTGTTCAAGGAAATGGCCGTATTCTAACAGACAACAATGGTGGATTTTGCTTTCCAGTACCTTAACATAGCAGTAGTAATGTCCAGCATGACAGCTGAACCCGGAGTGAACCAGTACAGCAAACAGACCATAGATCTGGGCCTCCCCTTGAGACTGAGACATAAAAGACCGCAAGTCCAGGTGATCTGGATATTTCACATCCTGGGAAAAAAATAAAGAACATGATTTATTTAAAAACAACCCAAAAATAGATCTGTTCAATGACAACACATTACTTGAGTCGTTCCATGTCTTTACAAAGTTAATGGGTATTATAATAAGCATATATCACAGTACCTTAGTAATTTTTCCTCCAGTAAAGTTTGCAAATCGTTTTAGTGCAAGGGTGAGCACATTCGGGCTGCGATGGATGGTAAATCTCTTTGAGGCTGTGACCATTTTTTTGCACCTGAAGAAACAAATAAGCCATAAATTCATTAATTAGCAAAGTGATGCATCAATAAAAAAGGGGAAAACATATTTTATTGTTTTATATGTACAAATTAACTTACTTAGTGCATTTGTAGGCATTTTCACCATCCAGTTGCTCTGGCTTGACAAACTGTTCCAGAGCTTTGGGTACAGTAGGAGCCGTCTGCAAGGGAAGATGTTTATTTAGATGTTTGCAAACTTTCATACATTTCATCTGCATCTATAGAAATGCAGAACATGTTAGCTCTACAAAAAACAATGAAGTCTCAATACCTTAATTTCCAATGTAATATCCAGAAAAGGGTCAAAGGTATCTGAGACAGCCTTGCAGTTTAAACACTTTACTGAAAAATACACAAACAAATCTCAATCTTCTGATCAACAAAGCTGTGAAACAATTAAATGTGAACTTGTATAGAATAACCAATTAAAGATATAAATTTAAGATAATTTACCTCTGGATCTGAGGTACCCGCCAAATACTTGATGGATGAAAGTGGTTGCCTGCGTTTGCCTGTCCAATCTGTCACAAAGATAAATATAAGCATTAAAATCATTTTGTCAAGGTAGTGACACACGTAATTGTTTCAAAGACAATACAAACATTATTAATAGGAGGAGTGATAAATTGAGGAATAAAAGAAAGATCAAATAGTTCATGGGACACTTGTTAGTACAGTATTAGTGGCACAAGAATCAGCTTGATGCTCATGATGCTCTTATAACACGTGTTCACCCAAAAAATAGTCCAGTTGACTCTAGAATCTGGAAAAAGTTGTACCTTCCTTTGATTTGGTTTGCTTTCACAACGTACTTCACACTAACAGACAAACATGGAAAACAGTGTAGTTACAACAACTGCTCACTAAGGAGCAATATCTCCTGAAATGACCACTTAAAAAAGAGAAGGAATACATCAGGTCTGGTGAGCAATATCTGGCCTGCAAGATAATAATAATATAAAATTATTCTTAATAATTATATTATTATTATAATACTACAGATAACTGTACTGGTGAGTTAACAACATATAACTGCAACACACACCAGGAAGCACACAGACTGTAACGCAAACTGTAAACTTTATCCAAACTAAACTAATTACTGGCTATTTCAGTCCTTTATGATAGATTCACAGTTTGTCAACATTGTTTATCATACAGATGTGCTTTATGGGGAAAAGTTCACAAAAAGGTTTTTTACCTCAGCAATGATTTGTCAGTCTACAGACAATAAAGGAAGAGACCACCGTTTCATTGAATAAAAAGTGGAAATTTAAGTTGCCTTTTCTGGCTCATTTCAACACCTTAAACCTCCAGCTGCAGCGATGTGACCACATGATCACTGACATGTATGATGCAGGGAAGCCATTTCATCTGAAGCAGCTTTTATGGAAGACACAAATGCACCAGTGTAATGGGCCTCACTTTTCCTAATGCCAAGTAAGGTTGAACCAAGTCGGCACAATGGTCTTCCAAATGTGTACTTTGCTGATAAAATGATTATGCTTTTTGAAATTTGGCCACCTGTGCAATCGAGTTTGACACCCCTGTTTTAAAGCGCAACAGTGTTTGTGTGAATATATACAACATTATAAAACAATTTGTCTTATGAAGTCTGAAAATCAGACTCACTTGGTTCCAGGTAAGCAGGACTTTTGCATAGCGTCCACTGTGTACCGCAGAAACTCGTGTGCATCCTCCTGGCTTCCATAGCGGAAGTGTTTTGCAATTCCTGTGAGTGTGTAGAAAAAAAACATTCAGAAAAAGAAATCATTTTAAAAAGCTGAATCACAAGTTTAAGTTAAATATGAGTTTAACTCATTGATGGCCAAGTTATTGTTATATCAGAGAGCCTTATACTGCTAAAGTTTAAGCATTTTGGCTAATCTCTCAGGACCCACAGAATACTCTGTTCTGGGACTACAGATATAGAGGGCTGATTTGGCTGGTGCCCGTGTTAGAGAGTGTTCTGGATGCGTACTCTGAGCGTGTAAAATGTCAATTTAAAAACGCAATGCTTGGAGTGCACTCGGATCATGCATTTTGGGTTTGATACAAGCATCTGGAAAAATCAGGTTTCCATATAAATAAATGGCAAAACCTTTTGTCTTGTCTTTTGAAATCTTTAGCTTGAAATAATAAGTTAAGCCAAGCTTTGTAAAATGTTCAAAAAGACACAAACTTAAAGAAAATATCCCCATAAAGGTTAAAAAAAAAAAAAGCTTAACAGTCAAACAATGCCTCCTATCTCTGAATCAAGCAGACTTGTTACATAGGGCACAGCTTACAAATTTAGGTTTTGTACTTACGTTTAAGCTCATTGAGGACACCGATCGGCTTAATGACATTCCCAGAGTTGGCAAAAACCTGAATGACGTGGTTTTGCATGGTGCACATCATACAGAACCCTGGTTCATGACCTGCAGCAGCAACAAAATGTTTGTCAAATCAATGAATAAAACAATTAAAGGAAGACCTAAAAAAAAAAAAAAGACTACAAAGCTATAATATAGTAGTTACAGCATGACTGTATCATTATATCAGACCTTTGTTGCAAAAATGCTTACAAGTTTTGGAGTGTTCTCGTGTCATCATGTAGTTGGCTAATGGGGCTGTGTAGGTGAGACACTGCAATGCTGAGTTGAGGAAGCATGTGTTTCCCATGTTCTGCAGGCCTGCACCAACACGGTGAACCTGGGTCCACTTCAGATTGAGCCGTTCAGGAGGGAACAGGATCTTCTGGGGGAGATCAATTCCGTCCCCACTGCCTAAAACTGGACAAAGAATAAAAATGAAAAACAATTGATTAAATGAAAATGCAGGATGCAGGACAGAAAAAAATCTATGTGTACATGTGATATTGATGTATTATTTACTACATATCAGTATAAACAAATAGTTTTGTGTCTACAGAAAAAAAAGACTAAAAAAAAAAGGGCAAACCACCTTGTTTCTAATAAAATTATCCCTTGCTTGAATTCATATGAAATTACCAACTACGTCACACGTTCAGTGACTGATCTTAAACTTGTTTTCATACAGGCTGTTATGTAACTGGATGAAGCTACATAATGTACTGATGCAGCAACACAACACCCACAAAACCAACTGTGTAACCATATCGTGCAAAAACATGTACAAATCCTTAGCTTCATTAATGTTTTATAATAAATGAGAGAAAGTAGCTCCCATTTAACTGCAATAACATGCAACTTAAAACACAAAGAAAACTAGGGATCTGTGAGAGTGGTGTGTGTATCTGGGTAAGACGAAATGTGAATTAATGTTGATAAAGTGCTGCAATCGTTATGCCTGGAGCCTACCCATACAAGGCCATTAGTGCACCACTATTCTATAGGGTTATAACTATAGCTCAGGTTGATGTAAAAACAGCATTATGTACTCAAACTAATTAGGTTAGCTTACATGCACATACATAATCCATTATCAATATATCAGTTAAAAAAATACAACTCATTACAGTAAACAATGTAAGAACAACACTGAATAAAATGATTCAAAAGTGATGCTACAACATTATCATAGCTTTAACTGGTCTGGCATAAAGTGTGTGATTTTTTTATTACCAGGTAGTGAAAAGACATAGTTTGCCTCGACATAAGACATTTTTAAATATACTGATAAGAAACAAACAATTATCTTTGCATAACAATGTGAAAAATATTTGCTTCCTATCTCCATTTGAAAAATAAACTGTGTGCATATGTAGAGAAAAGACTACTACTGGACAAAGAAGTCATGTATAGTTACACTGTTTAACCAGATTGGTTGTGTAACTTTTGAGTTGACTGTAAGTGATGAGACCATTAAATAACTGTTCTGTTAACAATATAACATCACAGATTTACGGACATTAAAATGCAGTTGAAAAAAGGCCTGGCTCCTACATTGGTCTTTGGGCCGGTCCACAGAAGAGGGTGTACTGTTGTAGACAGCAGCACCAGGAGTCGGACCAAGGCAGCTCCCAGGAGACTTCAGCCTTGGTGAGTCATTGGGCATGGTGGGACCCACTGCCCAGCTGCTGGAACAACTGCTGTCCATCCCAATGTCTCCACTACTGAAGGAGGATCGGTTAAATCCGACTGACTCGTGGTCAGACTTTTCTGAAGATCTGTCAACTATGGTCATTGTTCATAGCTGTATTATGGACAGAGACACAAAACTTCATTATTTACACAATAACATGTAAAACCAATGCTTTGTAGGATTTATTTCTGCTTGAGATAACATATGAACAAGGGTATTTGAAACACAATGACTTCTACTTCAGCATATATGTTTGCATATATTTACCAAAACCATATCACTTCAGTTATAAGACAAAATGTCTTATCAGTAATTTTTCACACTGCTCAAACATTTTTAACCTTTCTTTGAATTAAATATCTGTCAAAAGCTAGCAAAGCAAACTGAATAACTTAGCTATATAACAGTAACTTGTTAATATAGTCTAATAATCGGGTTATAACCACCATAAAACTATTTACAAAACACTAAAATGTGGAAAAAGTGTAAAAACCATATAAAATGGTTTAGTTGTAATATATATACATACATACACACACCTTATTTAAAAACTGAACTAACAGGGGAAAATTTCCTGGTCGGAAACACGTTTCCAACAGCTGTTCCCTCCCACCTGCTCCAACACACTGACTTACATTGGTTAACGAGCGGTAGCAAGGCCTTAACACGCAGCCTTTACATTTCAAGAAATCACGCAGTAAACTAAAGTTAATGTTAGAGATTTGTCCCACACGAAATACTGGTATGTGCCGTTTCCCACTGAAATCGAAGTGGATTGTAATAAATTGTAACCAACAATCGGCTTTCGAAGCTCATGCCTTAAAGAAAACGAAGAATGGGATACATAGCTACAGAAAGCAGCTAACATTACAGCGCTGTCGTGCGGCAATATTCTTGCTAGGCGGCTAACAAGTAAGCTAGTTAGCATGCACAATAGACACAGGCTAAC
The DNA here is from genome assembly GCA_037177535.1 of Pseudomugil gertrudae. Taxonomy (NCBI): domain Eukaryota; kingdom Metazoa; phylum Chordata; class Actinopteri; order Atheriniformes; family Pseudomugilidae; genus Pseudomugil; species Pseudomugil gertrudae. The sequence continues at coordinate 13,810,004 of JBAMHV010000023.1, forward strand.
ATATCGGTAAGACACACAGCTGCGAGCTATCATCTTGACGAAATATAAACGACAGTTAGGTAAAAGAGTATTGAATATAAAAAGTGCGAGTCTGACTAAATGGACGTTTAAGCAGACGAGAAAGGAGGGGCTCAACACCGGTGGCAGTGTTTGGTCAACGCGCTGCTCACCGACATGACATAGAACCGGTGTAGGGCTATTCTCGGAAATTTCAATGACTTAAAACTGGAGAAATATTCCGACTGAACATTTATTGTTACATTGTCACGTAAAGGTAACTTAACACTCACCTGTAACCTGTTATGAATACGTTAATACTAGTTTTAAATCCATTCCTTATTTCCAGCGGGTGTCCGGCGGTGAACAATGACGTAGCTAATTGCCCCACGGGTACATCCGGGTACCTGCCATGAAACGAGGCTTCTGATAGGTCCATACAAACATATCTCTGCGAGGAACGTGTTTCGGAGATCCGTCGCACGTACTTAACTCTGACCTTAGCGTGCACGTACAACTCATTAGCAGAGCTTTGTACTAACAGAGTTATTATTTTATGTAGACTAAACATTTTAGATAAAATGTAGTTTTCTGAATAGATTAGAATGTTTAAGATAGTATTTCCAGCATTACTCTTGTATTTCCTGTAGTCTGCACCTCAAGTTAGAGCAAATTTGCACAATGAAAGCATAACAAATCATGTAACTATAAGACCCTGTGCCATCAGAACATCGAGGGCCTCCTTTTTTGGTACAATCAATTACCCTCAATTCACTCATGTTAGCACTGTGTCTGTTCCCTTACCCAGTTTATTATATACCATTTGTTTCAAAGCTATGCCTGAAATAGTCAACGGCCATACACTGCTTCTTAAAATACCACCACCTGAAACTGCTTTTATTGAACAACTAAACAAAATAAAAATATAAATATTGAATGCAACCTATATATTTAGGATTACAAGACACACCCAAATGCCCACCCACACACCAGGCCACTTGTACAGTCACAAGGTGAAAAAGCTTCGACAGTCTGCAGAGATGAATGGTTCAAGTCTTTTTCAACTCAGAGAAACTAACTGTGACTTTTGAGCTCTGAAGCTGACTGATCTGCATCTTCAGCTGCAAGATTTCTTCCTCCTGTTCTTCAACTCTTCTCTGCAAACCATGGATTACCTGAGAGAGAAAGAAATAAGTTTTTAATTGCTACATGAACCTACACTTCAAATCAAGTGTAAAATAAATAAATGAATTAGGCAATAAATATTGGCAATAACATTAAATATACTCATTATGAATATTACATAAAATCCACATGAGCAAGAGTAGCTTTCATTTCAGTAATCTCAATTTATTTATTATAAGCCTTATTTTACATTATCTTCCAGATTCTTTATTTTTTCCAATTGTGCTTTGAGTACATTTTTTTGTTTGGGGACTAATAATATGTAAATATATTATTATTTTTTAAATAACAAGGGAGCTGCTAAAGCTCGCTGACTGTATGTACAATCTTTTCTTTTCATATGTATTGCAATGTTCACTTTGTGTTGTGAAGAGAGGAGGCTTTTTATTGTACCCATATGAGAGCTTGTGTGTGTAATGAGAATAAAACTAATTTAATTAAATCTTCTTTGGTTCATTAAAAGAAAAATGAGAAAGTGTACAAATTTTTGAGTGACTGTGTTAATCCCAAAGTACCATGTCTCTATTGCAGAAGAGTTCACTCTGTAGGAGCTGGTTGGCTGTTGGTCGGATACTTGGCTCTTTACTTGTCAGCTTTATGATGTACTCGGTGAGAACTGGCCATCGGTGGCAGAAAGACTCGGGAATCTTGCCTTCTCTCAGGTCCCCAAGGATCTGGACACGCTCCATCTCTGTTCCAAATGGTTGGAACAACTCAAGAGCCAGAACTCCAATGCTGTACATGTCTGACTGAGAGAGCAACATTGATATTCTTTATTACCAATTATTTATGTATTTCTTTATTATTGTAATATTACAGACAAAATGCTATGCTAAATCCTAACAATAAAAAGTATGTTAATAAATGACCAATAACCTAAAAAGAAATCATTATATATTTACATTTTGCATTACATTTACATTTTTTTCTATGGAAATTAAGTTGCTGTATAGTTAATATGATTACCTTTGAATCATAATGGGTGCCTCTAAGCTGTTCTGGTGCAGCATACACAAATGTGCCAACACCTGAAGTATGTCTGGGATCTGCAAAATGTTTAAGAAATGCCACTTAGAAGCAAATGATGCCATCTACTGGTGATTCACGGTCACATTGTGTGTTTAAAAATGCACCTTACCACTGCCAGGCGAGGTGGCACGTTTACTCCCATCAACTATAATATCACGACAGGCCAAACCAAAGTCCCCAATCCTAACACGGTGGTCGTGACCATGAAGGAAAATGTTCCTTGGCTTAAAAAAAGACAAAACAAAACAACTCAGAAAGACATTTCAAGTAGTTCCATCAAAAATACTTTCTTTTTACAAGCGGGAAATGCATACATGTTAAAAAAATGGTTGAAGCCAATGAAATTGGGAAAATCAACTTTTTACAGATTCTAACTGAGTTACTGTTCTATAAGAAGCCAAAAAGTGCAGAGACACAAACACTGTAAGTAAATTAACTGCCTCAAAGAGTGCCAGCAGTCCCCATAATTGGCCCCGAGTGCAGCAAGAGGTTATCAGTTTTAACAGGAAGTCTGTACATCAAAGTTAGACCTGCACCTCTCGAGCCCTTCTGTTCACAACAAGCAACAACAACCAAACACAGAAAAACCAGAAGTAGCTAGTGTGCAAACACCAAATGCAGAAGTAGTTGTTGCAGATCAATTTTGCTGGTAAAGGCATCAAAATCAAATCAATTCGATCGCACAATTATCTTGGAAATGATAGATTTGCTGACAGGAACCAGGCTAATCAGACTCAAAATACAGTATATTTTCTAAAAACAAGCAGCACAAGACAGTGAGTCTGCAATACTCTGTCATGATGGAGGAACACAGGAAACACACAGATAAAAGAGGTAATAACAACCATGAATTATACGAAGGGATTTTAAATGAAGACTTGGAAAGCATTGGAAATATGTCAAAGAAGTACGGGAGCAACTTCCTAATTGAGGTACAAGGTCATTTATTTGGAAGAGTTTTCTGGGAGGTAAGTGTAAATTCTCTCTTAATTACTTTTATAATTAAAATGTATTAAACTCCAATATCACCTAAGAAAAAAAACATGGACAGAAACACAGCATATTAGTTAAAAATCACCATCCACAAGTAAATAACCATAAAGACAGCTATAAAAAGATGTGTCAGTGCTCAAAGCTAAACCTACAGCCTATAAAAAACCATTTACAACATCTATCCATGAAACTAAACCTAAGGACTTCTTCTCCTAAGGGCTGTGTTACCTATCCCCTTCATCTGGCTGCATCTTATGGAAGACTAAGAAGCATGCAGAGTTTGCTGGCAGCAGGAGCTGACACTGAAATGAAGTATGGAAAAACATGGCAAAAGTGCAGCACCAACACATCCTTCCATCAAGGGTGTTACACAAGTTTGTTTGTTTGTAATCAAGACAAGCACAACCCAGTTAAAATAGTTTAAAATGAGCTTTAGGGTAAATTTATTGAAACAAATCATATGGCAAAGTAAGATTTACCCAAGCCGACATGAACACTTCCTGTTTAAAGTAAAACTGAGTACAGTAGTACATGGGTAACTGCTTCCTTTCATCATAAAAAACTGTCTCTTTGTATTTGAATCACCTTCAGACTGACTCTGTTACAGGGACAAATCCGGTAAAACTCCGTTACACGTGGTGATACCCAGCTGGAGGAGGATAAAGACCAGAGCAAAGCCTGTCTCCAAGTTCAGGACAGTTGCGACTGAACAGCACAGGCATGCAGAGGCCTGTTTACGGCTTCTCTGTGAGCATGGTGCCAATGTCAATGCACAGGTTAATGAGCTTTTCACTAAAGCCTTTATTCTTTTTTTTTCTTTAACAAAGATCCTATCTGGAAAAAAAAAATTCAGGTAGAGCATCTCAGGTAAAAGGGTAAAATCTTTCAAATGTAATTTCTCTCAAAACATCCTGTCTACTTGCTTTGTTGGGATTTTTCTATAGGTGGAGGATCAAAGTCGCCAGACAGTTCTCCACATATCAGTACACTATAACGTGCTGTCTGCTGTCCGGACTCTGACCAGCTATGGTGCTGATGTTAATGCCTTGGACAGCCATGGAAAAACACCCCTGCATATGGCAGCAGGGATGCTTGATAAGAACATTATCACCAGCTTGCTGAGCCAGGGAGCAGACATCAACATGGTTTGTATGGTACTTCTGTTGAAAATACAAAAGTCAAGTGAATAATATGATCTAGTGTTTTTTAACCCTTTCAGTGGGTAAATTCTAACATAAGCATAACATTAGAATTCTTAATTCAGAAGAAATATCTGCTTCTTGTTCCACAATAAATGAAAACAACTGTGTTTCTAAGGGCGTGCAACACTCTGGGAACACTCCTCTGCATTTAGCTGTGATGGCAGCAGCTATGAAGATCACTAAAACTACTGCTAATGAAAGTAGTTGCATCATTGAGCTTCTGGAGCAAGGAGCAAACCCCAACATGATGAACAAGGCTGGAGTGACACCTTTACAAGAGGCATGCAGCATGAGGAACAAGGAATTGGTGGATCTCCTGCTGAGGTACGGAGGCAACATTAATAAGCTGAGCAAAGCAGGGGAAAACTGCTTGTTCTTGTTCCTGAACCACAGACCCAAAATACAAAATAGCTCTCTGCTGATAAAACTCCTCAGCTTGACCTCCCCACTTACAATCTTTGACCAGAATGGCCACTTGCCTTCAACCTTGACAGAACCGTGTTTCTATAAACAGAGAGACCAATTACTCAAACTCACTCAGCAGCCAAGGAGACTTGAGGATATTTGCAAGTGTGACATTTATCTGAGATATGTTGGATGCAGGAATGAGGAAGTGAGAAAGGTCCTGCCTGAGATGCTGTATGACTTTGTCTTCAACCAGTGGGAAACTCAACACATCACTTTCATAGAAGACTGTGAACAAGACTTTTAAAAATAATCTGTCATGTAACAAATAACTAGTATGCGTATAAATTTCTGCTGTAAAGACATTTCATATTTTTAAAAACTCAAATTTACTCAATGTTATTGGTCAAATAAACCTTAATAACCTCAATAAACCTTACCTTTAGGTCTCTGTGCATTATTCCTATTGAGTGGATGTAGTCCACTCCTTCAAGTATGTGTCTCAGCAAGCGGAGTGTTTGTTCACCATCAACACAGTCATACGGACCTGGAAATAATAAAGTCCAACACACCTGTTAGTACTGGATTGTGTGGTCATTTGTAAATTATGAGAAACTGATAAGCAATCTGAAGATGCATTTTAACTTTCTGTAAACACAGTTTCCACTTCAACTAAATTACAATGCAAAGGTGTGGGGAAAAGTGCAAACTACAACCTGGTGTGTACAGTTCTTTGGGCCTGGTATTCCTTTCAGAGATCCAATCCTTCAATGAGCGCTCACACAGCTGCATCTGGATATAAAGCATTAGGTGGAACTGTACCTGCACATGAAGAGGAACCATGAATGAAAGAAGTTTATGCCAACTTAGTTTCTTTTCAAGAAATAAAACATGACACACTTTTTAATCCCAGTACACATTAAAACATGATAGTCATGTAAAATATTTTATTTCCCAAAAGCCTTATTAAGCACGTACCTCTCTAGACGGCCTTCTTATGTGTCTTTCAGCCCATTGCTGGCACTCATTCTCAATGCAAGAGTTGTTGTTCAGTTCAATGCTACTCCTGCTTGACTCCTCCTCTAAGAGGGCTGAATTATCCAAGTCCATAGCAGGACATTTGGAATTTCTCACTGTTCCTCGTTGTCCGAGAAACACACAAGGGACATAGTTCTCTGGGATGCGACGCATTGTCTTGGGACAGACCACCTCTCCCTCCCCAGCAGAAACTAAGGCTGTCACAGGCTGGGTCTTTGATGAAGGTGCTTTGGCACTAGAAGCAGCATGTGCTGGGGCTGGATCGTAGCTTTGGAAAACTATAGAGGAGCTAGGACTGTTGTTGTCAAGGCTTTCAGAGCTGTAAATAAATGTATTTATTTAGCATTGCACACATATACCATGTCTAAAGAGAGTTGCAAACTAAACCTAGGCTACTGCTGAAAGATGGTAAAAACTTCATTACTGACACTAAGCCTACCTCTCTTGCTGTCCTGCAGATTCAAGAGCTGGAAGGAGTGACTCAGGATCTGAAACAAAGATTGTTTATTTATAGAATGATAATCATTTACCCATGTCTAAACTGTCATGAATATTAATCAAGTAGTTAAAAAAAACTCTTACATGCTACTGGTTGAACATGTTCCATCCATGCAGTGTGATAGCCCACAATGTTAACATGCTGCAAGCTGGACAACACTTTTACTTCCCTGAGAACCTACAGTATAAAAAAAACAAGCCAGTTAGTTCAGATATATTCAAGAACAATGCTAGAGTAGTACTCCATAAATGTGCAATGGCTCACCTTCATGCAGTCTTCCTTTGAGACTCTTTTGATCAGAATCTTCTTCACCGCATAAAGCTGCCCGTCCAGTTTGTTCAAAACCTACAGAATTATTTAAAATAAAACACATTTAACTTTAATCAAATCATTAGGCGGTTTCAAACTAATAAAGATAAAGTACTGCTTATAAAAGAGTAAAGTACCTTAAAAACATTTCCATATGATCCCTTTCCAAGCCTAGAGATTTCTTCAAATTCACTGAGATACCGTGATGTCTGGGCTTGAAACAATCCCTCCTTAGGTCTGCAGGAGGAAAGAAATATGTTGTTTGATCCAATTAAAAGTTCTTTGGAAGCAATGCGGTATACAAATTAATATAAAACACTTTACCTAACAGCAGGATTAAGTGTGTTTGTACCGAGACATTGGCCCTGCAAAACACAATGAGGATAATTTTGTATAATAATAATAACGTTCAGAAAAAGAACATTACTAAATATACAGATGATGAATTAATTGTTTTTCAAATGCACATTTAATACATGGTGACCATAAAATTTCTTTATAAAAAGGCAAATGATATATATAAACCAAATTTCTTCCATGTACTGAGTGGTTTTAAATAACACTCCATCAGTGTGTTTTTGGTACCCCTTTAAAGAAAGAGCATCTGTTCCACAAAATCCACAATGTGTGTGGTGGTTGAATGAAACAAAACTAGATACACACAGTCAACAAAACCTGAGAATAATATGTATGACATTAACCATCACATCGCTGTATTTGTGCATGGCACATGATATTTATGGAGAAGGAGACAGTGCTGGATAAAGAGAGGGGTGGATGACCAAGCACATCAGAACAAAAGCAGATAGAGGTATACCTGTTGGTACAGTGAGGAGCTCGCAGCATTAAGTAGTTCAGTGAAGGCTCGGTTATGCTGGAGTCTGACTGTGCTGAATTCATCACTTATGGCCAAGGGGGACAGAAGGTTCATGGCAGCTAAACGTTGACCAATTACTGTCAGGAGAGTAACAAAATAATGCCAATTTACCATGGGGACAAGATGCTAGACGGTTCTAACAAGGCATCACTTTTGAGTCAATACCTTTAAACAGCATACGCGAACGGGTTGGGTTGCTTTCATAGACACAGCACAGATGTTCCAGCAAGGACCCGAGGAGTAGGTGGTTTGGGATCGCAGATGCAAACTCTTGGATAGATGGATAATGCCTTCCAGCCATCAACACCTCACGGTTATTTTCCGAGTCTGAAGCTGGACATCCGAAAGGAAAAAACAATGCAAAAGGGGAAGTGTTGATTCTTTGCAAGTTATAAAAGACTCAAATAGAATAAATACAATGTACTAATGTTGTACAGGACTCAAATATTTGAGACCTGTACAAAATTAATACATTTTCAGTTTGAAAACATATACCTTACCTTCTTCAATAACTTTTGCAATTATTTCCACAATGTTTTTTTCTCCTAGGTCCATTTTGAAGTATGAAAACGCTTTTGATGCAATAAAACGCACTCAAACCTATAGTAATGACTTTTTACGTCAACCCCAAGACGTGAAATGATCTCATCTTCTTCATACGTAAAGGGAGTGCACAACAGTAGCGCTTATCTGCCATGTCCAGCTACTCCAAACCAAGTAGAGAAGAGGAGCACACTGCCAAACAGGAGGGAGGGGTCTTTTGAGTTTCTCATTTCACTGACATGTCCCCATATTGCAAGATCTGTGGTTGGTCATAGGTTGTCTAGAGACCTAATTTTCACTTTACCTTGCATCTAGCTAAAGATGAAGTATTTTGTTTTCTGTTAATTAGCTGTTTTCCATTATCTAATTTACTTTTATCCCCAGTGACTTACAAATAAGGAATATATTCAGGGTAAATATGAGTTTAGTCACAAGTCCTCAAAATCTAATATCCTGCAACTTCAATGCAACCTTTCTCCAAGACACCTGAATCAAATTAATGTCTCATTACTAGACCTCTCCAGACATGCAATGACGTGCATGAATGAGTTCAGCCATTTGATTTAGGTGTTGGAGAAGCTTCTAAAGAAGATGCAGAATAGTAGATCTTGATAACTTGACTTAGGCACTCCTGATGTAGACCAAGAAGTTGTAAATCAAACAAGCAATCTTTTAAGTGAAGGATGACACTTCTACATCCTGAGTTACAAGCCTTTCAGGCAGCAACAGAACACATAAAAACAGACCACATGATGTAATTCTTGTTTTAAAATGCAAACAATGATGATAGCAGTAATTATAAAATGGGTTTCATCAGTTTGATGAATTTGGGTGGCAAATAAACAAATGCATTTTTCCATCAAGTGGTCAGTTTTACTTTAAAATAGCTGTAAAACAGTTGCATATTACAAATGGTTTCTTTTAATAGAAGTTTATAGATGGAGAAATAATCTGACAAAAAATATCAATGTTTATTATGTACAGACTTTTCATCGTTACAACATTTAGTTGTCTCTAAAGTAGTCTACTTTGAGAAAGGGAAATTCAAGAGGAAATTAATGTTGCAATAGTAATGTTTTTTTTTATTACTTGCCCAAGTGGACAAATAGTACAGCATCTCAAACTGCAACCACGAAAGTACACGTATGTATTCAGTATACATCATTAGCGGGAAGAGAAAACGGATATTTTCTTCTCATCTTTATCAATCTGAGATTTAAAGTGGGGATGGTGCTGAAGATAGTTTACATAAATGACCTAGCAGCTGACTAGCTTACATGCTGCTTGCTCTCGCGAGATCTTTGAAAACCGTGCCAAACAACATTTCATATATTTTACTCCATGGCCATGTAACACAAGTGTTACAAATAAGATAAACACTCGTTTTATGTCAAATAACAAATGAGCAAGAAAAATGTCTTACTATCAAACTGGACTTCCGCGTCCTCTTCGCTCGCCAAACTTAACAAGCTAGCGTTACTCTCAATCTCCTGTTTCCTTACAGGTTTAAGGTTGCGGCGAACCAACAGGTTGCTGCTGCTACCAGAACATTCCTCAGAGTACATGATCCCGTTGTTGGATGTTGAACTAAACATTTTTAATTACATTATAGGTAGGGAAAATAACATTACACTACCCCATGTCTGTTGTGTGATGCACCCGACTATTCGGTAATGTCAGATTGACAATATCTACATGACTATTAACTGACTACTGCCTAACACTTTCTGAGGAAAGTCGCTCGCGAACCCACACATGTCAGCGGTCGGCCATGAGTCAAGAATACTCAATGAATAGGGACCGTCTTTGACCGTGTGTAAACAATAATCTATTTTAAAATGTTTTACCTGAAAAACAACATATAAAATAATTTATTTTTTCGTTTTATTAAAAGGTATTGCTATATAACATCAAAGGATTGAGAATACGAGGTCAACAACAGATATTTTTATTCGCTTTTTTACCCACGAGAAAGTTGTACACGAGCCCTAACACCCTGACTTCCGGTTGCGGTGGTGATGAAATTCTTCATAGATTTATGTAATATTTTTTGTTAGATAAAGATAAGATAAATTACACAACTTGTTTATTTGATCCAACGTTTAAGTTATCTGTAAATAGTTATTTTACGAGTTTATCTCATTTTACCTTTACACTTTTTTTTGCGCATTTTGCACAATCGTAATCTCGCGAGAGCAATGTGCTCTAGCCGCGCGGGACAATCTCACGTTTGTGTTTACAGCGTGATATCTTAGAGAGTTAATTTAAATAAAATAGCTTTATTTGACTATAATGATTGGTTAGAAGGTACGCCCTATTATATCTATTAGAGTGACATATCAAGCTAGAACACTAGTCACTCTGAAGATGTCTGATAATTGGTAAGCTCGCCACCAATTTGTATTAAATTTGGCATCAGATTGTTTTGCTTGTGCACCGTTCATGCAAATATGCCGTAGTGAATACTCATAACGTTATGGGCACTTATTTATGCCTATAATTTTTCACTGGACCTCACTTTACTTAAGCAGCAGGGCTTCATACAGAACGGTTTTAGAAATGATCTAAACTTTACCAACTTTGTAACGCAACCACAGTCTATGACCAAAACCCTAAAAGCGCAGAGCAACATTCAGGGCAACCCCTGGTGTGTAAACCCTGTTAAAACTTTTAGAAAAATGTGTTTCACATTTTGCATTTTTAACTCACTATGTTACGATATAAATCACACAAGAGCTGTGTAAAACACAAGTTATATTTTTCCAACGTCACTGAGCTGGTTTTCTTTGCTGCAGCCTCGAACCTGCGGGATCTATCAAAGCTATTGATAAACATTCAGTGCATCAAATCTGCTCAGGACAAGTGGTGCTGAGTTTAGCTACTGCTGTCAAAGAGCTGGTTGAGAACAGCATTGATGCAGGAGCCACTAGCATTGGTAAGCAGAGGCACACAATAACTATTGCTTCATTAAGACTGCTGTCTTTCTTTCTTTCAACAATTTATCTGCAAAAATACACCTAAAGGAAAATAATTCAGCATAAAATTGCTTCTCATTTGTTTGTTGTTCTCACTATCCAATTGTTTTGTCAATCAGATGTCAAATTAAAGGAGTGTGGAGTTGAACAACTGGAAGTGTCAGACAATGGCAAAGGTGTTGAGGAGGCTAACTTTGAAGGACTGAGTATGTGTTGGTTTTCTGTCTTCAGTTATTATAGATAGGGCTGATCTGAAATCTTTTCAGCCTTATCGCTTATGTTTGTTCCACAGCATTGAAGCATCACACATCAAAGTTAAGGGATTTCTCCGATCTCATCCACGTGGAGACATTTGGCTTCCGGGGTGAAGCCCTAAGCTCCTTATGTGCTTTGAGGTAAATTGTTTACTTTCCACATTTATTCTCCATCTAAAATAGTATAATTCCTCAATTCATCAGCTCAACTGTCCTCTGCTTTCTTGTTGCAGTGACCTGAGTGTGATTACGTGCCATGAATCTAGTCAGGTAGGCACTAAGCTGGTGTTTGACACAAAAGGCCATCTTGTGCAGCGGTCGCCTCATCCACGGCAGCCAGGAACAACAGTAACCCTGCAGCAGCTCTTCTACACCCTTCCTGTTCGACACAAAGAATTCCAACGCAACATTAAGAAGGTCAAACACTGAAGCATCTAAATGCTTTATCTGTGTTCCTTTTGAAAGAAAATGATATTGCACGATTGGCAGTCCCTTTATTTTCTTCTCACTTAGCTCTCAGTACGTCAGCATGAGTTTATGTTGTCATGCATTCGCTTTCTTTATCCATGATCAACAAATCAGTAGAAGGATAATTATGTAAATGATCAATATTTCAGCAGTCTTTGGACATCTAATGTCTAGTGGACATTCAAAATGCTATCAGAAGATATAAATGTTAATGTTCTGAAAATTTTATAGTTTTTTTTTCATGTTTTGAATATGCTTTAGTTATCAGTATCTTAGTAAATGAAGTAAAAAAAAGTACTTCATTGTTCTGTCTCCAGGAGTATGCCAAAATGATACATGTCCTGCAGGCCTACTGTATCATCTCCACAGGAGTGCGCATTACCTGCTCCAACCAAAATGACCAGGGAAAGCGCAGCACTGTCCTCAGCACCAGCAGCAGCCAAAGCATGAGAGACAACATCGGGGCTATATTTGGACCAAAACAGGTTGAAACATCATCGTCATGTTTTTTTTTTATCCTGTGAATTAGGACTCTTAATTTTGAGTAGAAATATTTTCCACACAGTTTCCACTAAATTTGCTTTGAGATGTTGTTTTTATGTTGTGTTTCTGTGATTCTTTTGTGTCCTGCAGCTCCAGAGTCTTCTGCCCTTTAAGCAAATATCTCCTTCAGAAAATGTTATTGAAGAATATGGAATCAAGGATGCTGATCTACCCAAACAACTGTTTTCGTAAGTGCTACCATCTAATTTAAGCAATGCTGTCTGTCTCTAAGCAGAGTTTTGTCTTTTTATGTTGAAACACATAAAGAAAACCCCTGTTTTTGTAGCATCACAGGGTTTGTGTCTCGCGGTGACCACGGTGTTGGGCGTAGCGCCACAGACAGGCAGTTCTTTTTCATTAATAATCGCCCCTGTGACCCCCATAAGGTAAACCATGTGGAATGATTTCACCTAGAAACGCCAGGAGTCGGTGAGTAGGCTTGTTTTCCACCTCACCTCTTCTTTTTCCCACCTTGCAGGTCATGAAACTTGTGAATGAAGTTTACCACATGTATAACAGACATCAGTATCCATTTGTTGCTTTGAACATAGCTGTTGCCTCAGGTGAGAAAACTGCTGTTAATCAGCTATTTTAATTCCTTATAAGTTCTTGATTTTCTGTACTATGTGAGTGTTTGTGATTTATTTTCAGAGTGTGTGGATGTGAATGTAACCCCAGACAAACGGCAGATTTTCCTTCAGGAGGAGAAACTCTTGTTGGCTGTTCTAAAGACCTCTCTCGTTGCTTTGTACGAGGAAGGAGTGAATAAGATCAGCGTAAACTTTACATCTACACCCAGTAAGAACAGATCTTTATCTAATTCTGTTAAGTTTTTTTTATATTCTATTTCTTTTGTGTTGACTGTGTCTTTCCATTTGTTTCTAGATGAATCATGTTCGTCTGAACCAGTTGTCCGGTCTCGTGAGAGTAAGACAAAACCAGAAGACGGTCAAACAGCGAGTCCAAGCTCAAAATCATCAATGAACATGGCCGCTCTCAAAGCTGCCTTTTCAAATCACAACAGCAACATTTCTGACAAGTCAAGAACTGAAAAAGCCTCCAACAGCGGTCCAACACAGAAAACCCTGCAGAGTTTTTTTAAGGGCTCTGTGAAAGCTTCTGTCTGCAGTCCAAGTGTGACATCTCCTTCAAAACCCACAAGAGAGATGACTAAATGCTCACCTGTAGGAAGCTCTGTGCTGGACAGTTTCAGGTATGGGAGAATGTCATGCAGTAACACAGGTTCTGATAAAGACAATGGTGCTTCTAGTAGTGAGTTTACTGGTCTGGAGTCCACATCTCATAAAGTAGTTATAGACAGCAGCAGTGTAAAGGATGGATCACTCATAGAGACATTGCACAATAGTGACCCTGTTCCTAAAAGCACAGAGTTACAGACTGATGCACTCTTATCTAATGAGGACTCTACTGTAAGCCCGGAGGCTAAAAGAGCCCGAGTAGAGGCACCAGAAATCCCTTCAGAGGAAAAATCCAACATGTTTACAAACCTCATCAATCCACCTTCCTCAGTGCTGGATGCCCCAGTCTGCTTAAAAAAGACAACGGTGCATTTGAAGTTTTCTTTACAAGCGCTTGCAGGAAGCATGAGGAGATTGCACGAGAAGCAGAAACAGAGAACTGATGAAGAACTGCAATTCAGACGCTTTAGGGCCAAAATCAGCCCTGGAGAAAACCAAAATGCAGAGGAAGAGCTCAAGAAAGAAATCAAGTAGGTATTTCTTATTACTATGGCTGTCGGGACTTGGTATTATTAGTGTTATTACCATGACGATAATAGATTTGTCTTTCATTCTTTCAGTAAAGAAATGTTTAAAGACATGGAAATCATTGGTCAGTTTAACTTGGGTTTCATCATCACCAAACTGAACTCGGACATCTTTATCATTGACCAGCATGCCACAGATGAGAAATACAACTTTGAGATGCTACAGCAGCACAATGTGCTGCAAGGACAGAAACTCATTGTGTAGGAATATAAATCTGTAGATAACACCTTGCATCTGCCTTTACAGAAGGGACCCCATCTTTGATTTAATTGTGTTTTATTCTTTTGTGATTACAGCCCACAGAAACTTCATCTCACTGCTGTTAATGAGAACGTTCTCTTGGAGAATATTGAGATTTTCCAGAAGAATGGCTTTGAGTTTCTGGTTGATGAGGATGGTATGACCATTTAATCATTTAAATATGAGCTCATTGTTGATTGTCTTTCGTCCAACATCATCATTTTCCATGCGGACAGTTTGAGTTCTAACTTTTCTTGTTGCTGCAGCTCAGGTAATGGAGAGAGTTAAGCTGGTCTCATTGCCCACCAGTAAAAACTGGACCTTTGGTCCTGCAGACATCGAGGAGCTGATCTTCATGCTGACCGACAGCCCGGGTGTCATGTGCCGCCCATCTAGAGTCAGACAGATGTTTGCCTCCAGAGCTTGTCGCAAATCTGTGAGTTCAAATCAATCTTTAAATGTTTGTTTTTTCTTTATTTTTTCCCCTCTGCTAGTTTCTGTATATGGCTAATGCTTTATGTTACTGCAGGCTTATTTAAATGCACAATTTTTAAACACAAATATTTCCCCCCATGAATTCCTTGCAGTTTATTTGTATGTTTTGATTGTTTCCTGTAACTTTAATATTCCAAGAGATATTTAAGTGAGTTCATATGCCTTTATCACACATGACATGCTAAATTAAGATTTGCAGCTGTGTACATGTTAGCATAAACAAACAACAGGCTGCTTTTCCTGTGATCAAAATGTAGCATTTCAGTGGCGATGCATGGTTTTTGCTCATCATAATCTACTAAATAAAAAGCGATAATCCATTAAATATTTCCCAGTATTATTATACACAAATGATATATTTCTATAGAATTGCTTTCGGAATGAGTTTCTAATGATCTGTGTTCAGGTGATGATCGGCACTGCTCTGAGTGTAAGTGAGATGAAGAAACTCGTGTTTCACATGGGGGAGATTGAGCATCCATGGAACTGTCCTCATGGCAGACCCACCATGAGGCATCTTGCTAATTTGGACATCATCTCGCAAGACTGATGCTGTAAAAGAAGACACTGTCTGAATATTACACTTAACACTGGCTAAATAAAACTGGCCTTTATTTTCACTCCTGTTCAGTTGTATTATACATCATTTTAGTTTATTTATTTATTTTGTTTTTCTTGTGTTTTCTGTACAGCATGTGTGTGGTATTTAATGTTTTTTTAAATTATCTCTGTATTGATATGTTCAGGTTTTATACCATTTTCACCAATTCTTTTATTGAAACAAATGGTAAATTGAAATAAAATGTTCATATGTCAAAGCACAAATCTGAGTACAGGAAGTCATCTTCATAAGTTACATTTTTTTTATTTGAAGCTGTGGAAAGAAAAATGTAAAAAAAATGGATTTAGGTCATAATACAACAATATGTTAAGTAGAAATGTATGAAAATGAGCTCATGTGAAGTAGATGATGCTCAGATTGCAAGAAAAAAATCACTACATGTTCATTATATATTAGTATTGTTATGAGTTATGTAGTTACATCAACACTTGTTGCATATTCAGCGAACATGAGGCTAATGATCAGTTAAAATAAATAATGGATTTTACAACTCTTTAAATATAACTTTATTAGAATACTTTTTCTTTGTCCTAAGAAACAGAAATCCATATTTATGCCTGTTATTCTAGGGATTTTATAGTAGGGTTTATTTAATTGTTTACTTTATGTTCAGAATCCAGCTTCATAACAGATTTTATTCATAAATGTCCAAAATGACCTCAGTGATAAACTGACTCGACTAAAGTAAGGCCATTTTACTTGTATAGAGCATTTCATGTACCTATACAAGACATCTAAAGTGCTTTACATAAATTATTAAAAGCATAACAGATGGCACTAAGCATTAAGAAGCAGTAAAACGCAGTTTTACTGTCAAAAGTAATTCATTAAAACTACTAAAAAGAAAGTTAAAAGGTATCTTGCAGATTTCATGCATAGGTGTATGAGAAATATATTTCAAGCTGGATTTAAAATAGTCTCCATTGTGTGAAAATGTGATCATCACTGGGAGTTTATTTTATACAGGACTGGACTGGGCAGATGCCTATAAAATATTTTGTCAAACAAGTCATTTATTTTCAAAAATATCTCACTTTAAGTTACTGAAAGTGTTTATCTTTTTTTTATGATAATGATTCCTGTACACCGCTGGTATAATTGTGTGCAAATGTTTTTGTTTATGCTTTTTGGCTAAATATGGCTACCGTAGTTTTGCTTCGGCGTTACCATAGGAACCTGTCTCCTTCAACCTGTTGGGTTAAATACACAAGAGGAGAAATGAGCGAAAGTAGTGACCTAACTAAGAATCAAAGCAACAATACGTCACCAGTATGTAATTTAAAGCACGATGAAGAGGAAGCGCGCGGAACAGCGTTAGCGATGACGTCACCAGACCTGGATACAAACAGCTTCAAGCTGTCTGATGATGATGAGGAGGCACCCGGAAACGATGGCACCTATACTCTTGTTTTCCTGAATATACAGGGGTGATTCTTCACTAATAATAAAAACGTGCTTGATATAAATGAATAAAGCTAAAAATAATTACAAATGTTTTTTTAAATACTTAATCTAAGCTGTTTATGCTGATCTGTCACTGGTAACAGATATGAAGGAAAAACCTGTGAAGGACAGTTTCATGGAGAGGGTGTTGCTTTTTTTGAGGGAGGCCATACTTACAAGGTACAACTGTTTTTGGTGATGCTTGAAAAATGTATTAAATTTAAAACAACTTTTGTATGTAATGATTCTTTAAAAGTTGTAAGAGTAAGCTGCTTTGTTGAAAAACTGCATCAAAGGGATGAAAACGTGTTTCTCTTAGTTCAGCCGGTTATTATCTGGCTGCACAACATAAAGACAGAAGCTTAAATTAATGCCAGAAAAAACTAATTACAATAACATTGCTACTTTTTGTGTAGGGGACGTTTTCCAAAGGACTAATGCACGGACTTGGTGTCTTCATTGCAAATGGGCTCAAATATGAGGTATGATATGATATATGATCGTGTCATTGAGCTTTACTTGTTTTGAACTTGTTTGTGTTAATTACTCAATTGAGTATGCATCTTTTAATTGAATAAAATGTCAAAGTGAATTTAATTTTTACCCAATAGGGAGAATTTGTGTGCAACAAGATAATAGGCCAGGGCACCTACACTTGGCCAGATGGCAGCACCTATATAGGAGAAGTCTACAATGGTATGAGGCATGGAGAAGGAACCTATACATGTGCCAAAAACGGTTTGTTATACAGCGGCCAGTGGCGTAAAGGTAAATGGCATGGAAAGGTATGTCACTTCAGTTTTTTTTTAAAATCACCATGTATGATAGACTCCTTAAAAAGAAAAAGGAAAAAAAAACACTGTTGATGTCTTTGTTAGGGTACCGTGTATTATAATGAGGACCAGACCTCTTGGTACAAAGGAGACTGGGTGATGAACAGCAGAGATGGATGGGGAGAGAGATGGTATATTTGTGGTAATCACGACTTTTATTTGTGATTAGCATAAGCCTATAGCTACTATCTGCTTCTAAACAGCTACCCTTCTGGTAACATTTATTCTGGCGAGTGGAGGAAGAACAACAGGCATGGAGAAGGCACGATGAGGTGGCTGAAACTAGGACAGCAGTATGTTGGGAGATGGAAGGATGGAGTTCAGGTATTTGGTTTTTTTTCAGACCAGATTTCTGTTTTTTTTTGGTTTATTAATCCAATGAGTTCTCTCCTCTCTGGCAGCATGGTCAGGGCACACATGTCTGGTTCTTGATGCATACAGATAGATCCCAGTATTTTCAAAGCAACAGCTACAAAGGGGAGTTCTTTCAGGGTCAGAGGCATGGAGAGGGAACTTTTTACTATGCTGGTGGTGCAATCTACAAAGGAGAGTGGAAAAACAATATAAAGCATGGTCCGGTAAGTCACTGTGTCACCTAGTGAAATTATCACCTTTAAGGAGTTCTGATGGAGAAACCAACAAATAATCCTTTATTTTTATTTACAGTGGATTCTTCTTAGGGCTTTTTAAAAAGCTTTTTTTCAGAACAGCAGGTTGCAGGAATGCAGTTAATAATAATCTCTTATGCATCAGGTTGCTCTTTTGAGATCAGTTGTATAGAACTGTGCAAATTAGGCATAAATAAACTAAATAACTTTGAAGGACAATATTATTCAGGCTCACACTGCCATCCACCAGACTTGGTGGATCATTAATTTTTTTATTTTACAAATACCCACATCTTCTCTCATCCACAGTTTAGTCTCAGGCAATTGGAAGTGATCTGTCTTCTAGGTTAAAGCACATCGTTATAACAATACATTTTAAATGTGATAGTGTAGTAACAACTGCCAGTCTAGATGATTCTGCTCTGAACAGGTATAAATCTGAAAAGCTCCATAAATTACTTATTTCCCACACATGTTCCCTCAAAATATAGTTACAGGATAAATCAGTGTAAAACAATCTGAAATATCTCCCTAAACACACTAAGCATATATATTTACATGAAACTGAAGCTGATATTATTTTGTTTTTAGGGAAAGTTCACTTTCAAGGATGGACGTGTATGTGAAGCAGAGTTCATTGATGATCAAATGATGATACCTAACTTGAATGGAGACAGAGCTCCAACTCCTCTCGGTAAAAACCCATGGTTTGAAAGTAGATTCAAAATATTATATTTCTACACACACACACACACAATATAAATAGCATTTTCTTACAGGTGCATATCCTCTCTCAGAAGCTCCTATACTTGGTCCAGACATGGCTCTGAACATAGAAAGACTTCTGGAGAAATTTCCTGAGAAAAAGCGTGCCTCTGAGCACAAACAGGTCATTTCCTGCCCTTTCACAATAAAGTCATATATATATATATATATAAATATATATAATGTGTGTATGTGTATAGGTGGAGTTTGTGGTGCAGCAGTATTACATGGAGCTGAGGTCTATCTATAGTTTCTACAGCAGACTCGGTCACTCCCACTCTCCAGACAACACCTTCCTGCTGTCCTGTCTGCAGTTCTGGCGCCTGATTAAAGACTGTGGCATTCATCAGCATGGCTTCACTTTACAACACATAAGCCACATTGTTAGAGGTAAAGATGCTGCCGTTCAGCATCCCCACCAGTTAGTCCGGTCTCATTCATAGGACAGAATAGTTGCTTGATAACTGAATTTTCTTTCTTTGTGTTTTTAGAAGAGGCCCATTCAGCAAAAAATCTCTCTCCCTTTACCACCATGTTGCTTGATGAGCTCCTCAGCAATCTGGTGATTGTGGCCTTCCACATCTACAATAAAGACATGATGTAAGGAATAAAATATCTTTCTAACTTAATTAACAAAACCCTGTGATGTTTAAATATTAGAACCTGTGTGAAACATATCTTTTTCTTTAATTTGATTAACATGACCTTTTTCCTATTTCTAGGTCACAAAAGAACATTTTGGCTACCTGTTTGTCCAAACTGATGACAATTAACATCCTTCCAAATGCCAAGAATGTAACAGGTGTTGACACTACTTTACCTGACACGATATCGCTGCTACACTTTGTTTCAAATAGAAGTGTTTGAATTAATATAACTAAAAATGAAATGATACACAAGTTGAATGGGGTTTTATTTTTAAATGTATGTATATATGTCATGATACTTTTATTTAAATATTAATTTATTTATTTATTTTTTAATATTTAGTTTTGCTATCACACATCTACTGAAACAAATTCTTCTAAAAGTTGCTGTAATTGCTTATACTGAGTGGAGGAAAGTGTTAGATTGTTACTGCAACTGTCTCGCTCAGGCATCCTGTTCAAGAAGCCGGACGTTGCATCGGTGGCTATGAAGTACGTGAAGAGTTGCTGGGACGTTTATCAGACTTTCAGCAGGGTCTGCACAGGCTGCAGAGATGAGAAGACCATGACGTGCCAACACCTGCTGTGGATGTTCAAAGTAGAACGTGTTTGATACTGTGTTGGTTCTTTGTACTGTATTTAATCCCCTCTGCCCAATTTTCCTACTTTTTGCTGCATATTCCTGTAACACAACCACATAGATACAACAAAGGACTTCCAATGAATTAATAATATTGTTTAGTTTATGTCAGAGTCACAGATACATGAGGGAGTTTTAATGGTTTTTAAAAGTACATCTGACACAGATGTATTTTTTGTTTTAAGGAACAAAACTTTATTTTCCACAAGCATCACTGACAACATACTGAAAGCCATGTCTGCTTCATGGCTAAACCAACACATCTCAGAAACATTACACTGACTTACATGTTTAAACCTGGCAGGATCTCTGCCTTTTGGATGACAATTTTACCACAGCAAGATTATTGGAGATCATTGCTGCTGAGAGCGGTGACCCCAGCAATGCAACCTCCTGCCTGGATATAGAGGTCTGCCTGTTATGTTTCCACCAGTTAACTCATAAACATTTTAACAGGAAATAAAAGTACCTGTTCTGTCTCTCTGTTGCAGGTAACATTCCTGGAGTTTTTCGAGATACTTCTGGGTTGTGCAGAAGTGAAATGTAAGCAGGTTTCTGATATCCTAGAGGACCAGGCCCTCCTCAGGCGTGATGATCAGTCCATGAGGAAGCAACCTGAGATGGAGGTTGACAAAGAAAAAATACACACTACGAACAAACATCTCCAAATAGTCAGACTGTTTACCAATCCATGCTACATAAAATGTACATTTGTTCCAACATGCAGACTTCTTTGTATGTGTCATTTCTCTATTAGAAAACAAATGATGTATTAAAAGTCACCTATGAATTATTATAACTCTTGGTATTTAATCTAGCAAGATGGTTCCACTCCTCAAGATGTGAAGAGTCAACATATCTGGACTGAGGAAAACAAGACACCCAAATCTCCAGGTTTGAAGTATTAGTTTATGTTTGCACATCCTTAGACATAAACCATACAATGTAAAATACTTCAGCATTTGTACTGATTTAAATGAACTGTGGTGATTTAGCTCATTGTTTAGTGAAAACAAATATATTGTGCACACTGACAAACTTAAAATGAAAATGCACACCTGAGACATTTAAAGAAACATAGAAAATGATGTCACAATAAAACAGAAAATGTTTGGTGTGTTATGCTTCTAGAGGGATCCAGACATGAAGGGAAGGGTGCACAATGCAGTGGAATGGCAGCCAAAGACCCTGAAGTGGATCTTAAGACCCGAATTGTTCAATTCTTTCACTTCTTTTTCCTCCCAGCATTCAACCATCATCAGTTAGTGACCAGAAAGATGATACCTCAAGAGGCTGTTGTGTATCTACAGTAAATCTAAAAGTCTGGATTAACCATTATGTTTGAGTTTTCATTGCTGTATTAAATCTGTTGAGACATTTTGGTGTGAAAAACAGACCAAAATGGGTCTAAAGGGGAATGTAGCGACAGAAATCCAAAGTAATATTTCTGTGTAATCACATGAAAATGTGTTTTCATAACCTCAGAACAAAAACAGCCTAATTTCTTTTTCATGAATTTACTTTAGTACTGAAGACAAATCAATTCATCACATGTGCTCAGTATGATGAGTCATGTTGCAGGGTCATTTAGAAGTGGATGTAAATGATCATAATCCTGGAAACCTGATGAATTCAAAGAACCATTCTGTTTTATTTATGAGCCTTTTGGTGCGAAATAAGTAAACAATAAAGAAACATGTTTTTAAAAGCATTAATGTTGTAGATTTCTACCAGAATATAAAGGCCATTTCTCGCTCAAAACTACATTTTATTGAAAACAAAACAAAAAAACAACAACAACAACTTTTTCTTGCAAATCTTGAAATAAAAAGTATTAAACTGAACATTTTAAGACATTCATCTTCAGCTATATATCAGGAGGGGTGAAGACCATCAGGTCACTTGGACAGACAGACTGGCGTATCCTGTCCTTCAGATCCGGGGTGAACAGAAGCAGAGCTGATTCTGCAGTCTGGACCTAAAAATGATATGTTTAACAAAACAGTATTATGATGATGATAATGTAATTCTAAGACGTTACATGTAATTACAAGCCTAATTAACCTCTGTGTTTAGACTGACATTTGGATGTAAAGAAGTAAACAGTGAAAAACTCAAACCTGTGGTGACTGAGACACTAACGCAGAAGACACCGCTGACAGTGCTGTGGGGACAGAGTGAGCACACATGGTTATTCCCGTACACACCATTTTATCTACAAAGATGCAGTATGCAGGTCTGATTTATTAAACAAGTCTGAATGATAAAAAGCTGCAAACTGCAGCTTTAACCTCAATGTGTGAGATACAGGACTAAAGTGTACATTGTGATCATACACCACGCATCAGTCATACCTGGCTCTTGCTGTGTAAGCGGCTCCTTAGGTGGACTCTCCATCTCTACATCTGTTGCAATGGGTGACAAACTCTCTCGAGCCACAGTCTCCCTTGGTGACAGGCTGCTTCTCTGTGAGGGCTGCAAGTAGCGCTCAAAGTCCAACCCAGGAATTTCCTAAAATAAAAAGTAAAAATAAAAACACTTACTGCAAGGACTGAGAAAGCAGCCACCCAATCAGGTGAACCAAAAAAGGAAATCAATTGACAGAACCTAAAATATAATTTACCTCAATAAATGAGCCATTTGGTGTGTGACACATAGACGGCTGGGGCTCCAAATGAACCTGCACTGCAGGAGAGGAGATGGATGGCTGGCCAGGAGTTACAACAGGCGACATAGTGAAACTCATGGCTCCTGGGGGCTCAGGAGTCTGGAGGACTGGAGAAGGCGTTTTGCATGGTGAACATGAAAGTCTTGGAGGGAGAGGGACATCTTTATGGATGATCACAGCTGGTTTTTCATGCTCCGTTTCTGCAGACTTGCTCAGGATAACAGAACCAGGGTCATCTTGTGATGAGGCACTTTCTGACTGATGTGTGGGGCTCGTCTCTGACTGGATTTCATCTGCTAGCACTTCCTTCACAGGGGAGAAACAAAGGGAAACATTTACAGCTCCCTCTTCGTTTTGGGGCAAATGAGGAGTGCCTCGTTGGAACTTTGGTGCTGGAGTTTGCTCAAGGTTAAGATGCAGTTGCACTGGAGTGTGTGCAGGCTGAGCAGGAGAAGCAAATGCAATTGGAGTCTGGGCCAGTGCACAGGATCGTCGAGTGACTCTTCTAGGTGAGAGGTATGTGGTGCAGGGAGAGGCTTTAGGCAACACAGCAGCACTCAGGCGGCTGGATCTCCTTACTGAAAACAGATTAACATAGAAAACATTGTTATTGGAGCTAAAAGCAGGGAAAAAAGGGACACTGCATGAGAAACAAAGCCTTTGCTAAGAGATTAGTATTCTCTCACTTGTTGGTTTGGCTGGACTCTCCACCTGGACGAAACCTCCATCAAAGACCACTTTGTCCATTGTTTGGCCCACTGATTGGGGTTGCAGCTCCTGAGAACTTGAGGCTTTTTCAACATTTTCAGCATCTTTTGTCTCTTTTTCCAACACAGCTACCTGCTGTTTGGCTTTCATGGCTGCTTTTACAGCAGCCAGGCGAGACTTTGCTGCTGCTCTGGTTCCTGTTGGGTTGGTAGGTGCAGCTGTTGGCTTCTGTCAAAAAGAAAGGTTAAAGACTTTTTTTTAAAACAAAATATAAAAAACATTTTAACATAGAAGCTATAGAGACAATATATAGATGCTGTTGCCACATGCAACCCTAAAACCTGTTACAAACAAAAAGTAAAACTGCATCACAAGTTTTTTAAAGAATGGAAAAAAAAACAGTCTTCACCTTCACCACTTTCCTTTGACGTGGTGGGGGTTTGTGCAGCTCCACCCAACCTCGGGCCTCTGCTCCTTTGAGATCATCAAACTTTTTGTTGACATCTTCCACCTGACAGAAGGACAGTAAATATAACTTTTGTCTTCAGAGTCTGAAATAACTATTTCACACTTTTTTTTTTTTTAACTTTCTCTTTATTCTTTCAAGAACATAGCAGGCTTACACAGGGTATGGGAAAGAGGGCAAGT
>JBAMHV010000023.1:13834524-13862440 GCA_037177535.1 Pseudomugil gertrudae
CAGCCACATCTCCAGCAGCTCACACTCTGCTCCCTAGCCTTAGCCATAATATGGGGTGTGATAAAAAATCTCATCTGACATTTCCAACCAAACTCCCTCCATCTCCTGGAGGCAGTTGACGTCTGATGAAAGCCACACATCCTGGACCAATCATCCTCAGACAGGGTAACTATTTCACACTTTTGATGCACTCGCCTGATAATAAACCATGTCCCAGAATCCCTGCAGGTCAGTGCAGGTGGTGATCTTCTCCCCTCGCCCCAGCTCACAGTCCTCTACCAGACCACTGAACTGGTTGAAGCGCTCCTTCATCAGCAGCCTCGCCTGACCGACAGCTGTGCGCATACGATCTCTCACTATCAGACAGGAAAAACAATGGCTTTAGTTAGAATGTCTAAGTCACTTAATCATGTTCAATCCCTCACATTAAAACCAAATCAAATATAGTAAGATAGTCAAAATATCACTTTTGGTAGTAAAGATGGACTCACTCTCTTCTGGGATGGACTCATCTTCAACTTTAGCCTCCCAGTGGAGAGAAAGAGTCATCAGTCTGTCTGTTTCTTTGGTTATTTCCGATCTGAATAATTAACAAAAAACTTTAAAAGTCATCAAAACACAAACATTTGGATGACAAAAAGAGAGAAAAGACCAAAATGAAACACCACCTGAAGTATGGTACATCATGCTTTGAATCCAGGGGACTTTTTGGAGTCAGAGGGGCTGCAGTGGGAGCTGTACGAGGTGGAGAACGGTGAGGAGTTTTGGGAGGTGAGGGTTTGTTTGGCTCTGCTAGAAGCTCAACAGTGCAAACTGGTTCCGAAGGAAGACTGAAGCTGCAGCTAGACAGGAAGAATTTAAATGTTCGAGACATTGCAATCAATTCTATATTTCAAATATATTTAACAAAAAAACACGAGACCACCTGGAAAACAGACCTTGGTGTAAGGAAGGCATCTGCTGAGCGAGGAGTAAGAGGCTCAAACTTGAAAGAGGACAATCCAACAGGAGCCTGAAAGAGGAAACCTTCCGGAGCAAATGATGGCAAAGGCGCATCCCCAGAAGGAGCAGATTGAGCCGGAGCCTGGTCCACTACCACGTCCTTCTCATCAGGACAGCATGTTGGGCTTGGAGGACAAGGGGTTTTCTCCATTTCTTTCATCTCTGGCTCCTAAATAAAGATATAAAAATTGACTAAGTCCCTAAAAACGGATATATTGATATATATATATACATATACACACACACACACACACCATTATGTTGTGCAAGGTAACGGCAGAAAAACACACCTTGGGGATTACATGGTGGACTGTGTTGGACTCAGCTGCTGTATATATTAAGAAGACATAAAGAAAAAGGGACAAGTTCAAACTGCTCTTTTTATTACAGGGAAAATAGTTTAGGTTAGGTTACTGTTTAGCAACCTAAAGTAATACAGTAATAAAATAAAGGTTGTCCTTTCCCAGTATTAATTACCTTTGCAGTTTCTCACTTTGCCAGATGGGGGAGGCAAAGAGTTAACAACAGTCATAGTCCTTGTGGTTCTTGCCTCTGCAGAAAGAAATACATTTAACATACTGGCGACCTGTCCAGGGTGTACCCCGCCTCTCGCCTGTTGACAGCTGGGATTGGCTCCAGCCGCCCCGCGACCCCGCTCTGGGATCAAGCGGTAGAAAATGGATGGATAGTTTACAAAACACTGTCTCCTTCCATCTATATTAAACATTTTTAAAGAGAAAAACCAAAGAGTAAATTTCAAAAACAATTTAAATGTTTTTCTTGGTGTAAAGTGTGTACCAGCAGGCTTCTCTTTAGGTTGATCTTTCATTGCAGGAGCGTTTGTAACAGGAATCCCATTGGCTGATCTGGTTGATGTCCCCCGTGCAGTTGGTCCTGCTAGACACAGCAAAAGGGACACAGATTAGGATGCAAATACAGAAACTTAATAGGGTGACACAAACACAGCAGCTTCTGTTCAGGTATATGACCAAGGAAATGTCTTCTAGTTAATTACCTGCACAGACTTTACTTCTGGTGGTAACTGGTGCAGGCTTGACAGGAACTACACGTGTCTTCGTTGATTTCTCCACAGCAAGTTGAACTAAAGAGAGTGTGAGAAGTCACATCTTAAAAACACCCAATGCTACAGTTGATGGTATGCTTTATTTTCTTTAATTCGGCATCAAGTTAATTTACCTTTGTTTGCCCTGGAATTTGGATCCTGCATCTTTAGAGGCTGTACAGACATTGACAAATGAAAAGCAATACACCGACTATGAGTTGGTTGTATCTAATTGGTTGACAGTTTTTATGGAAACAGATCTGAGAAAAACATTACCTTTTGCACCTCTTGCTGCTGTTTCATAGAACGGGTAACTCGGGTACTTTGAATTGTAGCTCTATTCACTGTTTTCTGAAAGACAAGCAAGTATAACATATTGAACAGGTACAATCATGTTTTTAAAAAAAGTCAACCTTTGTTACCCTTCATATCATAACATTAAAAAAGAACAACTAAAGGAAGGAGGTGAAATACTGAATGAATAGTCCTTCCTCACCTCCTTATGTCTGGTTGGAGCAGCAGGAACATCAGGCAGCGAGACAACAGTGAAGGTGTCCTTTGGTTGATAAAGGCCAATCTTAAACACACCTTTACGCTCCTTCTCTCTCATTTCCTTTTCTTTTTCAAGAGTCTTTCGTTCTTTCCAGCGCTCAAGCTGTTTCATCCTCTCCTCCTGAGCTTTAGCTGTAGTAAAACAGGTATGATCACAAAAATGCCAGAATGGCAAGCAAAAACAAAAACTACTAGATAATAAGTTGAGTTTTAGGTGATATGGCTGCATGTGCTTTATAAATGTGTGCATGGAACCTGAGGGTATTGCTGTGATGGATAATGACATCATACATTTAGCAGGTCTTGCACCATTATGCGTTTTTTCCTGGTTTGTAGATACATTGGCCAATATGATGGAAGGCTCCAAGGAGGACATTTCCAGTTCTGGGAGTTTGTCTAGCTGCCGGCGTGTGTTCACAGCTCGTTGTCGATTCTCCTTTTGGGACTGAGACCTTCTTCGTGACATTTTCACCCTCAGCATTGACACACTGGTGTCCCGCTGCCGCAGTTGAGAAAATCGAGACTCCATGTTTAGGTATCTGTAGTGATTGAGAAATTGCAGTAATTATGCATAGATGAGTACACGTTATGTTAGATAAATCACAACAACAGTGATCTTCTTTTGTAATCAGTTATGACTGGTATACAGGGCATAATTAAATATGACAAACATATTTATAACACTATAAAAATTGTATTAATTTATTATTCCATCACTAATTTGGTAAGAAACAAAAAAATATTTGGTGAGAAGGTTTTAATTTAAATATCATTACATTGGGTGAACTTTTAAAGTCCTTCCCTATAAAACAACATGCTTAAAATGAGTTTAAATAACATTGGATGAATACTGGGAGCACATTACATGGTTTCTTTCTTTAGGGCTGATAGGACTGCAATCCTTGATGCAGTCCTGATAGTCATACTTGAAAGTAGCAAATGCATGTGACATGAAACCTCAATAAAAGAGGTTTTTGGGAAGAACCCATTTTGATTGCACAAGAAAAGAAAGTTGTCCAATCTATGACATGTCTTCAGGTATAAAAAGTTTTATCTTTGGTCGAAACATGTCCCACATTTCCTAGCATGCATCTTCCGTGTACTGTGGCATAATTAAATTAATTTGACTTAAACAGCAAATACCATATTGCTGAAACCAGTCTCAAGAAACAATGGTAACCATTTCATCTTTATCGCATTGAAAATAATTTACTATCCTTCTGTTCAATGAAAAGTTTCTTCAAATTTAGCTAGCTAGCAATTAGGCTAACCGTACAACATTAAAAGGCCATGAAATAAATACGAGGATTAACTAAAGAAAAAATAATTATCAATAATGAATTACATATTACGTATATTAGTAATAACGCAATCATTTGAAATACTAACTTTGAAGTCGTTTATAAAATAGTGTAATGAAAACGACACCAAAACCAGCTACAACGATAGAACGCAAACTAGCTCTAAAGCTAACTGTCCCACCAAATATTATCAAACAACCAAAAAGAAAGTTCATATTTCTTTTATCGATTATGGACCAAAAACAGTTACGTAACATGTAAACCCATATCCTACCTTGTTTCTTAAAAAAATACAGGTAGAAAACAAGTTTGTTTTGTTTTACGTGACACGAACAACTCTACTCAACGGGGAAACATCCAATATAATCATGGCGGTTTGTTTTCAAAATGTGTCGAAGCTGTTGCTGATTGGCTGTCTTTTGGATAGCAAAGCTGGGGTCTGATTGGTTGTTTTTCTTCTTCTTTGGGTTTTATTTTGTAGTTTCCTTTGAATTGAAATCAACATTGCCATTTAGGAAGTGCTAAAACATGGCCAGTCTCGTTACAACTTCATTATTTTCTCGGTACATTTTCCCCCTCAATGTCCGTTGTCTTCTGAAAGGTTTCTGGTTGCCGAGTAGACTACTTGATGAGACGAGGTGGAGGCATCCTGGTGTGCAGGACTGTCCGTTTTTTTAAATTTTTCCCCTACACGTGCAATAAATTGTTTATTTAATGGACTCCAAGGTCAGAATAATCTAAAAGCTATTTAGCCTAGTTCTTAGGAAATTCGTTTTATACATTAACACAAAGAAAAGATAACACGTTGTACAGATGCTGAAAATAATGTGCATAAAAAGGCTCATGAACAGCAGATACACGTAATCAGTTTTAGCAAAGGTATACTTTGTTCTTGTCTGCTTCTAAAGGGTTATGGTCTGTCATGCCATCTTCTTAAACTGAACCAAGAACACTTTAAAAAGTAAATTTGTACACAAAGTAAAATTGCTTCTTAATTTATTTAAAGTTAGTGCAGTAATTTACAAACCACGATACTTTTGATATGATGTCATCATAAAACTATATTACTGTTCAGCAAATGAAATAAACTGCTCGGTGCATGTCAGTTTTTAAATTAATTTGACACAATGTCATGGTGTGGTTTAAAAAAAAGTTACATAAGCAGTTAACAAGATCCTACAAGTATGTACAAAGAAAAAGTTCATGTACAGTGAAAATCTGGATTTTTACAATTAATTGCAAGAGAAAATTACAATTTTTGAAGGCTAAATAAAAAAAACTTGAGAGAAAACATTTTATTATTTTGTTTCACAATGCAATTATTGCATTACGCTGATGCTTCTGTCACCAATTCTCTTTAATGCTGATGGCTTTTACTGTAGGTCAAATAGCCTTCCTCTGCAGCTCAATCCAAGAAGAATATGTTGTTGAACTGCGTTGCACAAAGTCTCTTAACTTCCTCTGCAATAGAAAACAAACAAAAGAGACGAAGATGCAATTAAGATGGTTGTTAAAGAGTTCTTCTTAAAAGTCAAGATGTGTGAAATACCAATGGATAGGCAGTGTTGTGCTGCAGCAGATCACACAATTTAAAGAATCACAAACAGCTTGATGGGCTAGTTCAGCTAAAAGCTGCACAGAAAAGACTTAAGAGCAAACTCCAGTGTTTTTATTGTGTTTTTTGTGGTTTTTACTGTGGTTCAAATAAGCATTACATTGTTTATGTAGACATGTTTATGTAAGATAATTACAAATTGTAAGTATACAAACAGAGGATGAATGATTATAATAAGTATAATTAAAACAAGTATCCAGGCAGACTAGTCAACTCTGGTGGAAATTAAACAGAGCATAATCATGACCTTACAGTGGACACCTACCATTAACTTCAATCAGATTGGCGTTCTTTTGATTCAGGATCACGTACAGCTCTCTCTGATCTGACTTCTTGCCGACTACCCAGTAGTCTGTCATAGCTTTTACGATGATTTCCTCATCTTCATCAACCCTGGGAGACAAATTGGAAAAACATCAAGCAAAATATTTAAATCCCCTGGTGTCCTGATACTTCGGATGAAAGTTTGGTGCAAGTGTTTCTATGAGGATAAATATGGTCACAAACCTAAAAGTAAAGTGACAAGAAACAACACCTGCACATAAAGAGGAAGTGACATTGTTATGTGTGCATTTGTTGCCGATGGCAGCCTACGGTTTATCTCACAGATGGAAAATGTAACTTTCACATGCCTACACTCTCGACTGCTTCAAAGACAGAAAGTAGGTTTACAACAATCTGCTATGCCTTAAAATGTGTAAAATGGAATTCAAAGTAACACTTTGCTTTTGTTTTATGCTCTTTTTGTGCAAGTGTCTCTTTCCCAGCCTGGATACTAAACATTGCATTGATTTAACAGGAATTAATTAATTTAAAGTAAGTTGTGGCTTCAGTAGGGAACATCAGCAGTGCTAGAAACCTAAATTATGGAAACTCAATACACAAAGACACTAAAACAATATCTGGATGCATTGGTTAAGATTCCAACAGGTTTACAAGGCCTAAATTCAATGTTGTACCTTGCAAAGTCACAGTTGATGTCTCCCAGGATCTTCATGAGGTCAGGATGAACAGAAGTAAGACAAACACTTGCAGTTTTCCTCATATGGATGGTGCTCTTCTCTGCCAAGTTCATATGGTTAAAGTAGATGAACTTGAACTGGGGCTCCTTCTCTGGACTAAAGAAACAATAAAGTGTACACGGAAGAAAAGATTATCGAGAAAGTGAGCGTTTGTGTTTTAGGTTGTTACATCTGTAGTAATGTTATATATATATATAAAGATTAGGGCACAGTTTGGAGAACAGTTCACTACAATAAAATGAATGTATGTGTTCAAATAATCATAAAAGTATTTTTATCAATGCTGTGTACAATCACCAGGCTGAATCCAGGACACACACCTGTATGCCAGCTGGAACCTCATTATTCATTCAGTGGATTCTTCACTAAGTTGATTACAAGGGGCCCATCAAGTAGCCAGGGCCAGTTTTAGATTACAAGCCAGGACTTATCTGAGTGTAATAGCAGGGGTTAACGAAGTACAGACAAGGATGCCAGTCCTTAAAGCAACACTGCTTGAGTTACCCCTTAATAGTGCCACGATGATATCCTGTAATATTAGAGCTTTGTTTTTCTCTGCCAACTGTGCAGAGTTAATACAAATAAACAACAACAGATGATGAGTACTGTAGAGTACACAGCACTAGGCAAGGCAAGTTTATTTATATAGCGCCTTTCATGTACAGGACAGCTCAAAGCACTACACAAACTACTTCTGACAAATACAAAAACACTCCTAGTAGTTGGATTTAGAAAATGTTGTTTAGTTACTAAGCACTAGCTTAGTAACCACACGCCTTTTTATGCCAAACTTTCTAACCAACTTCAAATAAAAAATGTAAACAGAGTGCAAAGGCAGCTGTATATAAAAGAGCAATTTTAAAGGGAAGTCACTGTGTAACCATTGCACACTGTACATCATAAGGGGCATATCTGATACTCCCTGTAGCCCCTTTCACAGATCAGTCCCATCATCAAGCTGAAAGGATATGCCTTTTCCCCATTCCCAAATTAACTTAACACACACACACTTCTGTCCACTCATAAATCCATACGGTGCAGCGGCATCTCAGTGATCCCCCAGGGCTTTGTGTCTGATATATCCATCATATTATCTCCTCAGTTAGCCATAGTGTGTAATGCATGATGACATGTTAAAATATTTACACTACTTGTGTTTTGCATGCATGAATTAGTGATGAAGGCTAAAAGTTTTAAATCTTGTACTGTGCTAGCTTGCTTAACTCAAATCATACATTATCACAATGCCATACAATCATGCTGCAATGCTATCTTACTGTATAAAAGCTCATGCAAGTGGAGCCTATTTTATTTTGTTTTTTCATCCATTACTGCTTTCAGTGATGGCTAAAAGGTTAATCAGAGGTGGCAGTCCTGACTTCAATAGGTGTGAAAGAAACTTGTGATTTATTAAGGGAAATAAAATGTCTAAAATCTTGCTCTGTATAATAAAATTAAAATAAAAAAGCCCTGGATTCTTCACCCACCCAGATATCCTGCGATTAATGGTGAACTGTTCACATATATCTGATGCCAACAGAGTAAGCTGAGGGCCCACCAAGCCATCCAGTTGCTCACAGAACTCCCTCGTAAGCTCCACAGAGGCTGGAAACGAGACGCAGGAGAGAAGAGTCAGCCAATATGAAGCCAGTATAACATGAGTTCAAGAGATAAGTGGTTTTTGTTTTGAGTGGCAAAAAAATAGAAGAAAGCAACATACTAAAACAATAACAGCTAAATATCGAGAACCAGGAAGAGACAAATGAGCCACATTTAAGTGGAAAAAACTACACTTACCACTGATCATGAAACAAGCCGCAGCACTCATTGCCTGCAAAACAGCAGATTGGGTTATGTTACAGCCAGAAACTGGGCCACAACAGTGAGAAATCACTTTATTGTGATGATAAGCAATGTGCTAAGTGCTTCATTCTTTTTTTTTTTAAAGGAGATTTTTAATCTCCAGAATCCATTGACAGAGTAGTGGAATATTTCTAAAAGGTGTTTTTTTTTATACATGACAAATCCTCCCATCCCAGAATCTGCAGATAAAATTAATTCTGGATTCTAATATGTTTAAAATCCCTGTGAGTGTATAAATGCAACGACTGAACCAGAACACCTTGTAAACGATCAGATGCAGCTCCTCATAGCCATCTTCTGCTGCGACAAATATTTTAGGAAATCGGAATTTGGCATCTGGATCTTTCAGGTTACTCGGTCCTGTTAAAAACCTGAGAGAACAGATGAAGGCATGGTTGGGATTAATAGCCACAGAAAATGAGTGCAAGTCAAATCTGTTGTTTAAAAAAGTCTTATAATACTAGATCCCAACATTAACATTAACCCTCTTTCAAACTCTCCTCTTGGAGCGTATTTAAAAATTCAGGTATTGTTTAAAACGAGTAGCTGAGAACATCACAGGCTGGAGGAATCTGAAGCAAAGAGGTGATTGTGTAAAATGAGACATGAGTTTGGACTTAGATCTGTCAATGAGACACGACCCTTTCACGTAGTACTTCATGACAGACTGAAATATTCTATAATTCAGTTTACTCCAACTTTTTCTTCTGCTCTTAACAAGGTAAAGTTACTGCTTTTCACCAGAAGAAACAAATATTTTCCTCTCACATGACAGGCAACTGAACCCATTCCACGTCACTCTTAAAAGCTCGTTGTTTCAGCAGGAGAGACATAAATGTCAGTCAGCAAACACTCAAAGCAAACTCTCTTCAGTTACACTGAAACAATGTATTGCCATGCACAGATACACTTCCGCTTCACTAAACTCACAATTTGTTAACCAAGGGAGTGACCGCCTTATCTAACTAACTTGTCAGCTGGAGAAAATAACACGAGGTCAGCTCACAGACATCCATCCAAACATTTATCTTTACACATTTGTGTGCATGTAGTGTGTGCTCTTTGTGGTATCTGGGACACGGTGGCCTGTGAATGACATTTCTCTGTAGTCTGCATGTCTGCAGAGGGAAGGATTAAAAAAAAAGGTAGGCACACAGATGGGATCAGGGATTTACCTCCCATAGTGCAACAAATTTCCTGCAACTTCTGGCCTCAGAGGAGAATCCCTGCCAGCCAACTGAGGTGAAAAAATACAGAGAAACAAATAAAAAACAGGGTTAGACTGCACATATATGGAATTACTATACAGTAAGTTATAAATGCCATGTCAAGACTAAAATGTTCATCCATATTTGGAAAAAATATAAGAAAGGCTTGTAAACTAAATTTGATTATATAAAATAGGCAAAAAGTAACAGCAACCCACATGTTTCCATACCAACGTAGCATCTTAAATGTTTTTAAAAACATTATTGAATTCACTCCGTTTTTCTTACTTGATCCAGCTGTTCATTCCATGTTCCCACCTACCTACCTCTGGTTCAGAGTGTCTGGGAAACAGCGAGGTGGTCAAATATTTATACAGGATCCTCATATCATCTTGCTCCAGCCCGCTCCTGTACATGATGACAAAGTTAACTAAATGTGTGGTTGTGTGCTTTAAGTGGTTAGATTTTAAAAGCATCATCTGTCCTGTTAGTGAGAGTGCTTCAGCCGTGCCTGGGATACAATTAATACTCTAGAATAAAACATTAAGGCACACTATTCAGTTGTACAAGTCAGATAATTGTGACAGCCTAGCTGGAGGCCTTAGTCTTTCCTGTTGGCAGCGTTCCCCTCGCTGCCAGGTAGTTGTGGAAGGAGCTGGTCAGAATTTCATTACACTTGAGCAGGATGTGCTCAGCAGGTAATGAATCAGCTATGCAAGATCCAGTATATGGCTTTATGTACTGGCCTACAAAAAGACTTAACTAATATTTTATTGAGTTATTCAATTGATACCATTGGTACCATTGAAAGTATACATGGCCTCTTTTTGAGCCTCTTAATAGTTAAAAAGCATCACTGAAAGGTGAATGCATTTCATAAGCAGCCATGTAAAACCACTTCACACAGGCTGCCAACACTTGAAATGTTGGAAAACACATAAAAGCACAAAGAGGATTAGGGGCTATGTTCAGGAACACCTCTGCTTACACAGTATTCAATTTTGTGTTTGTATATGCTAATGGTGGGATTTTATTATTGTAATGTAAACAACAGTAAATACGAACATGGCTGTAGGGGCTGTCAAAAGAGATACATAATAGATTAGAGAGATGAGTGCCCTGACAGTTTTAAAAACAGTGCAGTCTTTACCAGATAAGCTGATCATTATAGAGGAAAGCTGTGTATTTGATCAGGCTCAGGCTCTCCTCCACTCTGTTAACAAAAGACTGGATCTTCAGGTAGGTCATCTTGTCCAGGGGGAAGAAGCTGATGCCACCAAATACATCCAGCAGGTCGCAGGACTGCAAATGGAGAGTCTGCAGATACTGGAAACCCCAGCGAGAACACACGTACACACACACACATGCAAAAGCAAAGAAGAAAGAGGTCAGTTTACCTACCCATAGTGTTTGATACAGTCCAATAAAGAAAGTGGAATAAGAAACTCTGACTGACGCTCTGCAAAGACGCTTGCATCACCAAGGTAATAAGAAGTACAGACATTCAGCCTCTGATGACGCTACCACAGCGTCTCTTTTTCGCTCGGTCTTTAGGTTACATGGTGGAGAGGGAAGCCCGTGTTAACCTAAGACGGGTATTCCCTAATTAGAAATGAATTTTTTAAACTTTGGCATGTGTATTAAAGCAGAGTCGAACTGTTCCAGAGAAGTGAGAGTAACAAAGTGATGACGGGTCCTGCGGGTTAATTAACAACCAGTGGATCAGGTGTGACTATATACATCTTCCAGCTTTACACAGTAATAACTACAGACACTTGACTGTTTGCACAGACAATATAAGCTAAGCCCAGCCCTTCTGAAAACACTCACTGTCACGGTCTAATGACTTTATAAAGAAATATGCCCATAACAGTATGTTGGACATCAAATACAATCCAAAACAAAGAAAAATATTCATCCACCTAGCAACAAAAGAAGTGATAGCCAGATGTAAACAGGCCCTACCCTGTAGAAGAACTTCTCAAGCTTCTGAGTAAGCAGCTCCACTCCCCCGGTTTCCATTGCTCTTCCAAATGTGCCATTAAAGAGCTAAAATACACAGAAAACAGATAACTGGTGATTCTTTTCACATTGTGCAAAGACCTTTAAAGGAGGTGCGAGGAGCTATACGGTGGAGCCTATTTTACTTTAACAGGCCCCAAATGCAGCTAAATATAAAGGCATAAATAATAATAAATAAGATAAATGATTGATCATAAAACATACTGAAACTCACCTTATACATACTGTAGCACTCTCTTACAACGGCACCATAAACAGTATCCTACAAAGCAAGAGGGAGATCCATTACATAGCAAGGATTATGTCTAAAAAGAATAAATCTGCAACTTATGTCTACTTACAAGTATTTCCTCTTCCTGATATTCTATCGTGGGAGGTTTACCGTCTTTATTTGGCTTCTCGATCATTGGGTTTCGAACCACCTGAGGATTTTATGCAAAAAAGAAAAAAATGTATGAAGTAGTAAAAACTAATTATAGTCCTAACAGAAGTAAAGAAGTCTGAAAACTCTAAAGATGGTGTACCATGACTATCCAGAAATTCTCCTCTGGCTCAAAGAAAAACTGCCGGTTTTTCTGTGTGTGCAGAGATTTAGCTGGTTTTGTTGGGCAGAATGTCCTGCAACAAATATCATATGCAAACTGGATGAGCTTAGTTCATGCTTTTGCTTGCATCTTTAATTTATTAGTGAATATCTAGCAACTTATTGCAACATTTCCTTTTTGTGTTTTATCTCAGGCTATCATAGACAAACCCCGTTTGGTTATTGAGTAACTAACAAAGAAAACCATAAAAATGAAGACAGACTTTTATCAAATTCACACCAGAGGCCAAATTAAGGAACTCCCACACACTCATACTTGCACGTTATACCTGGTGAACTGTACAATAGCCTCACAAAGTCCAACGTTCCGGATCTTCTCATTTTTCTCAACATCACTTGGATGATAAAACAAAATTTTCTTTTCTTCCTGAGAAAGAATCAGTGCAATGTCAGTCTAATTGGCCTATGCAGGGGGTTTTTAGTCAGTTAATTAAAGCGTGAGACACATCCAACATGGGTTCTTGATGTAATTCATACTCACCTCTCCTTCGCGTGGTCCAAATGTAGGGTTATAAATGAAAAAACTGAGCAAAGATGGTGTGTACTGTTTCTCTTGCATTCCTGAGGCCATTTTGGGACTGCAAAGACAAAGAAAAAACTGGTAAACAGATAAGAGATTCATTACAGTTATGCAAATATCCTATTAGAAACATGCTTACCTAATCATGAGCATTAGTGCAACTTGTGTCTGGACTTCCTTTGCTCAAGTGTCAGTTTGGTTAGCATGCCGTGCACCTGCAGATTGTGGACAACTCTAACAGTCAGAGCCCAATGACAAGTTTTCCTACACACATTATTGCTCAAAGGATCTATGTGGTGTGATATTTATTTGGGTTTAGAAAAGCAGTCCTTAACAACGATACCCTCTTCCAATAAGCTTCATAAATCCAAAAGTGGATTATGATTTCATGTGCAACATGTGCAGCTCTGATCTTCTGAACCGCAGCATAACGTTCTATGAATAACAAAGAAAAAACACTGTATCCCATCCATCTAGAACATTGTCCCTGAAGAGATGCAGCACAAATAATTATCTCTCTCCTTTCTAATAAAATTAAAAAAGAAGAATTGTTTGCTATGTGGTGTCCATCAATTAATTAGGATTGCACATCATGTGCTTGGAGAGATTTTAGCCAGCCAAAGTTGAGATTGAGGAATGTTTGAACCAATTATTTTTAAATCAATTAACCAGTCTGTTTATGTTATGCTAGTATTTCTTCAGCATGAACATTGTGATACCCATGGACCTCGTAGCCATAGCAATGCAGGATGTGCAATGTAAAGCCAGGCAAATAAATTCAAGCACATCAACTTACAAGTTTGTTGTTATGTAATGCAAAATAAATGAGCATGAGCGAATTCAGCTATTTGATTTAGGTGTGGTGGAAGAATTGCATCTAAGACTTGCAGGATAGTGGTCCTCAAAGACTTCACTTGGGCACAGCTGCAATAAACAGCATCAACACAGAAGTTCTGTACGAATACAACCATACATCTATGTCAGTACTGTAAACTTGAGTATATTCATTCACACTTCAGCGCTAGAAATCTGGTTTCTCAATGTACTTCATCTCGAGTGGAATTTCCTGGCTACTCTTTCAACATATCACTGGTTAAGACACTGTTGTAAACTCGGGCACGTAAACGCTGTCCTACAGCCGGTGAAGTCTCGCGAGCTGAACTACAGCCTGGAGAGGGAAATCCTCAGCGTTTTCATACTAGATTTCATCCAAATCCTAAAAAATTTTTAAAAAATTAAGGAAAACTTAATGAGCGATTCGAGCGACTTTCGGAGCTATCGTAATTAAACTAGAAATTAACCTCGACTCAGTCAGCTACTAAGCGAGCTGTTTCAGTTCGGGCAGCTAACTAGTTTAGCTGATCAATGCTAGCAGAAGACTTGGGTTCTAAGCAAAAACCAAATTGGAAAATAACAATGATACTCACCTTACAGAACAAACACACAGCACATTCAGGTGATTACTGTTATGGAGTGTGTTATTAAAAAGAAAAAGCATTAAAATGACTTCAATGACAGAAGATATCCATCGCATTATACTTTACATTCTTAACTTCCTGCTTTTGACAGCGCAGTGTTGCAAACTAAATTGTTCGGTGAATCGCGCTTTTATTCTACTTTAGGTTCCGCTTATAGTTGTGTGTTTCCAGTGTGCGGATAATTTGGCTTGAAATGTATTTAGCAGTTTTTTTTATTGAACATTTATTTGGCAGGTACAAATGTCTGCCCTGTCATTTTTTTTATTTTAAAAGCATATTTAGGTGTTTTTCCATAATTTACTTGTAAATTGTAAAATATTATTTATAGATGTGTGTATGTATAATTAAATTTTTCTTTTTCTATATAGATTGGTCTCCCTGGGATGGGCAGGAGCCCAAATTTTAGGAATGAAAACTGTCAGAATCTTTATATATATGGAGGATGAAGTGTGCTTTAGTGGATTTGATTCACCGCAAAGCATCTACATGCTCAAAATCAGTATCTCTGTTAAGAATATTGCCATATTCAGATTGGTAATATTTTTTTCATTTATGTAATAGGCTATAAAATTTTATAATAATGGAAATATTTGTAATATTTGGTAAGTCCCCCCCCACCCCAAATTATCTCCTGAACCTAATTTTCCAGAGTTTTAGAGACACTGATATGGTACATCTAACATTGGTTCAAATCTGGAGATTAATTTTACAGTTTGGATTAATACAGTAAATTATCATTATGATTATTATTGTTATTATGATACTAATAATAAAATAGTAATAGACATGTTTATCCCCTTAAGGTATTTTGATTCTCCCTACATTATTTGTACATTGATTTTGTATTTTGATTTAGTGCAGTTTACATGAAGATAAACAATGATGCAGGCTCTTACATGTTACAATTCAACAAAAGAAAAATCAAATAATATGTACATACCAGAGTGTAATGTAGTAATGAGTTTACACAGTGTTGCCATTAAATAATCCCTAAATGTTTTTCACTCCTGCTAAATGTTCACTAGATGTTTTTAATTATACACCAATATGAAATTTGTTCAATGTAAACACTCTGTGCACACATGTAAGTTTCCACGTTTATTCATTATCAGTGGCAGAATGTGAACAAAGAGTAAGTGAAAAGATGCTTTAAAAGGTTTTGTCTCTAAATCAACATAAGATTATTAAAAAAAAAATTAATGCACACAGAATTTAGTAGAAAAACAACATAAGTTCATGGGAACGGAAACTTGGATCAGAAGACTCCTGAGGTGGGAAAAATGTCCAAAAAACCAGAAATCCAGCAGTTTGTTGAATTCAGGACAGGACCATAGTCTGGAATTCTGGAAAAAAGTAAAACAAGTTAAATTGTCCATGAGTCAAACCAAAACATATATCTGTCCTTTTCGCTAGAGCCACATCTCTAGATTCTGTTTATCAAACTACATTACATGTTCTTTGGTGGTAAGTTAGTAATAGGCAAAGCTTGTTGATGTAAACCCACATCAGTGGGTTATAACCTTTTTATTAATAAATAGGGTGATGATATACTATTGCAATTTATCGACACATTTTAAATTCTAAGCTAAATTTCAGGTATAAATATGTTGTTTTTACCTAATTTTTTAAAACTAAAGTCATCAGAAACTCATTACAGCTTGTGTCTTTTTCAGAATATTGAACCTCTCTGAGTTGTTTTCTTTCACCAGCTGAGATTTACCCTGACCAATAGATCAGCTTCTATTGCGACTTCCCTCCAACACAATGTGAAGTATCACACACTGACCATCTGCTCCAATTCTCCCATCACTGTCATCATCAGCTGCTGAGATCAAGCTCTTGGTTTCTGCTTCGGTCAGGGTTCTCGCCCCTGGAACAAACCGCTGCAGGAAGTATCTATAACCAGACACACATAGCACATACACAGGGTGTGTTTGATATGATCAGTCTCTTATGGATGAACTGAGCAGTTGACTAAATAAAGAAATAAACCAGTCCTAAATAGCACAGCTCCAAGTCCACCCTAACCAGGCATCACAAAAGTGAATATAGAGCACAAATACAGTAATAACATGTTCACACCTGTAGATTCCAGACTTTTGTAACCTTGTGATACAAAAATATTTCAATGTGATAAACTGAAACCTTTTTTTATTTTAATTTGATTATTTTCATTTTTAATCAGACTAATACAAATGCACAATTCAGATTAATTATATACTTGCAGGAAAAAGTCACAAACTTGTGTGTTGGCAGAGATCTGAGCTAGACATATATACATTGTAGTCAGAGCTCTGGTTTGCACAGAGTACACATCCAAAGCTATCAATTTACACACTTGAGCTCAGATTCTTCGATGTAGCCGCTGTTGTCCACGTCTAGGATCTGAAAGACATCTCTGACCTCCTTGGGTGTCTTTGAGGACAGGCCACACAGCTGGAAGAACTTCTTGTAGCAGAATGAATCTGGAGCTGTACACAAAGGTTGAAAAGCAGAAGAGACAGTAAAGAGTCTCAGCTCATTTCACTGAGAGCTGATGTGGGGATTAATCGGGCATGTGGTGGCTGCCCTGGTTTTCATCTTTTAAGACCAGCAGACTCATGCCTCCACTAAAACACATGCAATGATTGA
This sequence comes from Pseudomugil gertrudae, assembly GCA_037177535.1. Classification (NCBI taxonomy): domain Eukaryota; kingdom Metazoa; phylum Chordata; class Actinopteri; order Atheriniformes; family Pseudomugilidae; genus Pseudomugil; species Pseudomugil gertrudae. The sequence continues at coordinate 13,851,406 of JBAMHV010000023.1, forward strand.
AAACCTTTATAAATGCAGATTTAAAGCTGCATGTGAGTTTAGAGGTGAGGATATATTGAAAACAATGCAGTTGTTGAGAGGATTATTCACCTATATGAAGGCGAGTTCTTAGATGATCTAAATGTGATGGATGAAATGCAGATTCTGAATCTGTCAGTGTATCTGTCTGGATTATTATATATTTCTCTGTTTCATTGTGAATTATGTTCTGTGTTAAAGGTTTTTATTCTGTAGGTAGTTGATGCTTAAATAACTTATCCTGCATGGTGTGGCTGTTGCATTTAATAGTTATCATTATAATTATCAGGGATAAATATTTAGAGGCAAGGTTTATGATACCTTGACAGTCCTTGACAGCATTTTCAATGGCTTCAGCTGAGAGAATGGAGGTAAGTGACATGTTGGTCCTGTAAGATACAAGAGAGGCTGTGTAAATTATTAACACACACAAACAACTTTCTCTCTCTTTCATATATCAGATGTGTCTGTATTCACATCAGACTTTGAGCTTCATTCAGCATCCTGATGGAATAACTTTTAAATTTGTAAAAAAAAAAATTGCATAGTTATTTATATAATAAAATTATCCAATCAGATGTCCAGTTGTCATTGCTCTCAGATATACTGACAAAAGCATACTTTTAGAAACAAATAAAACATGTGCATTCATGTTGGAGAAACTATATGAATATAACAAATTTACTCTTTTTTCTATTCTGCTTATATAAGACTGTATATTGGGCTTTTTATAATTGGATTTCCCCTGGCAGCTTGTTAATCGCTGAGGCTACTTACTTCCTTTAATTTGATGACCTAATCGGCACTTAGGGACCTTATGAAAATTATTTGATAGTGGAGGGTAAAGTAGGATCGTCCATGAGGTTGATAACAATTTCTGACTGTGATCCTTGAGTTAATACACCCCCTTTATTTTTGTTATTAGCTGCACACTTTTACTACCATATATCCACTTTGTGATACATTTAAATAAATTGAGATGTTTAGAGGCTTTTGGCTTTTAGTAAAATAAATGTATAAAGATTTAACCTAATCTAAAGATTTTTTTTGCACAGTAACAAAAATCAGAGTTTATTTTGATCCCTTTTCCTTCTTCTTATGTATTCATCCTCTCCTACTTTATTCAGTTTTTTATTCTTTCTGATCTCTTACAGAAATCTGCACACAGGGAAAAATCAACTTAAAAAAATTAACTTGTCAACAATCATTTGCAAAATTTTGTTGCAGTAGTTATTTTTATTTTTTCAAATTAAGTCAAAACTAAATGTGCCTCAAGTTCTAACTTCTTCAACTAAAGTGAAAATAGTACTTTATTCAGAGAATACAGGCTGTATGGTGCCTGAGCGACACCTGTACTCTGGGTTTCCCCATGCAGATGTGTGAGGGACTCACCGCTGTTGGCTCCTCTCTGTCCAGATCCAAAGCAGCAAACAGGAGATAAGGCTCAGTGGTGACAACTGCCTGTTGTCTTATATACTCTAGATAGGATGTGCAGAAGGATGCTTGAGTTTCAAAACTGTCCGAGGATCAAATTCTCCTGCAGCCACTGCAGCCTCCTTCTCGTGTTCCTCACCTGTTCACCTGTCTTATTAACCTTTCCTGTTTATATCAGCTACACCCCTTTTGTTTCTCCCAGTTCTCTTCCTTTAATGCCACAGGGCAGTTTTCATCCAATCATCTTTTTGTGTTAAATCGCTCCCTTCCCTCCCTGTCCTCCTCTTTGCCCTCCCTCTCTGCAGGTGCTTCTGGAAGCTTATAGACATCTCCAGTTCAAATGAAAACCCCTTCCACTCTGGTTTTAGTAAATAATCTCCTGAATGAGAATACTGATGTTGAATAGCAAGGCATAAATGAAGTTTTAAATCAACAGCAACCCACCACACTGATACTTTCCCTGTGAAATCATGCAGCTGCTCAGTGGTATATTTCTTACTTGCAGAAACATATTTGTGAAGTTTCATGAGAGGGTTTTATGTTATTATGAGAAAATAAAGTCCTAAAGTCAGTTCACAAATGTTTTTCAGGGTGAAAGATATTAATTATAAATAGAAATTCAGAAGGAGACGTACTTATTTGTTAAGAAAAGTTGGGCAGGTTTTTGACTGCTTCATAAAAAAAAACTAATAAATGAAAGATTAGGAAAGATATGTCAAAATAGCCTCAATAAATTTGACATTTTTACCAAAAAAAGGGGGGTTCAATGAGTCCACGTGCAGTTACAAATACTTCATCTCTCTGTTGGGTTACCTTTTGCTGAAAATGCAGTAATATGTGGCACACACTAATCTATCTGAGTAAGTATTTCAAGGTGAAAGACTGGGCGCGGCCACAGATGCTGTCAAGAAGGTCTTGGCACTTGGTCACCATGGCAACTGTCCACTTAAAACTGATGAGTTAGCTTCTTGCAGAGGGGTGTTTGTGAAACCATCTGACACAGCACTGTCTCTGGTGAATCCAGTCAGCACTAATGTCATTAGCAGCAGAGACAGGGATGCTTTTTGTAACGAGAACCAGGGGAATAAATCTTCAAACTTTCAGCTGCTGTTAAAGCTTTTGCTTTACATCGTCTTCAGAGATCAGATTTTATATTCTTACAGTGTCTTGCTGCACAAAAGTTATTTGTTTGTTAAAAAACATAACAAGCCCTTATGTGTTACAAAGTATTTAGGTACTCAATATAAAAGTTAATTCAGTCTTAAAGTCTTGTGTCTCATTGATGCCACCTTGTGGCCATGAACACAGGAACCATTTAACAGTGATGCAACAGCACATTTGTGTCACAACATACACTATAGTTCCTTTCAGTCAGGGAAAAACAACTGTCATGTCATGAATTATAAGCTGCATGCTGATATGTGATGAGCTTTATATTGCAGACATTTCTCTGCTGAAGTTCCTTGTGGCTCTTTTCTAACTGACCTACAGGGAGATGCTTGTGTCACCTTCACAAGGTTACAGATGTATCATGAAGGATGTCTTCTCTGATATCTCTTACTTCTTCTTTCTGTTTTTTTATAGAATATTGTGGGTCTTTTCAAACAACATCTACATGATCAGTAACATGTACAACCTTTGACCATGTTGTAACCATGTAATCATGGCAACCTTTTCATTCACAATATTTAAGTCACAGACTGCACATGAAAGATTTATTGTATCTCTATATTGAAAAAAGAGACTGGAAGAGGTGTCATATACCAGCATTGAGTGCTTTATTTATGCAAAACATGTAAATAAATGAAGGAAAAAAAATCTTCTACATGTCTTGTAAGTTTACTTGCAAGTTTATGGTCTCAGTTACGAGTACCAAGGCTACCTTATTGTTGCATGATGTTCATTTTGTATGTTACAACTTCATTTAGAGCCAAATAGATGACTATATTGTACAGTGGAAATACTTAGCTTCATTGGATTTACAAGAATTCTCAGCAAAGTTGAGGCTTCAAACAGAATGTTTAGGATACTCGTGGCGGTATTCACCTTTTCAATACAAAGAAAAATCACTGATGCATGTAATACCAGTTCAGCTATGAATTTATAAGCTCACTAAATGTTACAAGAGGCTGATTTTTTATTGATAATTCAACCTTTATGTTTGTGATTTGCATGATTTTTCCAAATAGAAAAAAGGTAAAATTTCTTTCTTTATTTGGGCTTATAATGACACAAATAAATAATTTTTAAGGACTTTGAGGCTTAAAAAAAAGAAAGAAAAGGAGTCATTTTGACTTTTTGCTTTTAAAGCTGATTTCCTACTGGCACAGCTTTCATAGAAAAACAGCCAGAATTCCCATTCAGGCATGTAATTAACCAAACAGCCACACAAAATAAAAAAACAAGTATTTGAAGTTGTCTGTGAGATCCATCCTGACTTAATCAATTAACCCTGACAACCATGGAGTGCAGTTATTAGCTTATAACTCACCACCATCTCATCCAAATATGACTACTTTTACCCTTTGAAAAGCACAAGATGGCAGCAACCAGATGAAAAGCTCAGTGCCTCAAACAGTGCTCCTCTTAACCAATAGTCACATGACTGTGACTTGGTTTGTGTTTTTAGATGGCATCAATGATTTGATTGATTGCTTACTTTCTTAATTTAATGGAGCTTTTGTAGAATACTTTAAATGGAAATCTTTATGTCAGGTCACTGGATTATCTCCTATGTACATCTTAATTTAAAAGATCTGTATTAAATATGTTTCCTATTCACAGATACATGTTTTCTTTAATATTATTTCTAGACCTTCAGTGCATTATATTAAGTAACATATGTTCCAAGTGATCCCCCTAGTAAACTTAAGGATGTGTGTGAATGTGTGTGGTTGGGGGGAAGGGGGGTGTAAACCACTAAATACTGATTTAGTCATTTACAAGTGACAACTGAAGACCAGGGTCAGACTTGTGTTACTGAAAAAGAACCTTTATTTTTTTCTCATCGTCCGTCCGTTTCCCGTAAAAGTGCACCATTGCTGATCTCACAGCACTCAAATATCACACAGTAAAACGAGGACAGAAGTGAGAGAGCGAGAGAGAGAGAGAGAGAGAGAGAGAGACACAAGTCAACCACGCCATACATTTAGTCAGGTACATTCATCGTGGATAGCATTGGGGTGAGCACGGCCTGAGAGAGAGAAAGAGGGCGGTGTGTCTGCAGTCGGGATGTCAAAGGTCAAATGTATAAAAGTGGAGCTGAGAGGGGACTAAATAGAGAGAGAGTGAGTGGGAAGAGGAGAAGAAGAGAGGAAGAGTATGTCTTGGCTCAAGTTGTTCCTTTAGAGTTGTGATGTCAGTTGTTGGTCGGTTTGTCCGTTTAACCCTTGACCATGGAAGCGAACTCTGTAGAGAGGGAGAGGAAAGACAGCAGTGTTATTCAAAAACCTTTGGAATGATTAAGTCTTTTTATTAAAACCTGATTAAATGTGCATTTCCCTTTAAGAGTTGGAAATGAATGAGCTTTAGTCTAAAAGCTGATATGGAAACATGTTAACAATAAACCAGATCTTTTCTCACCATCAACTCCGATCTTGCCGTCACCATCAGAGTCACCAGCCTTAAGGAAGGTCTTTGTCTCAGCATCAGTCAGAGCCCTGGCACTGGTAGCGAAGTTCTGCAGGAACAACCTGGAGGAATCAAGAACAAGAAGAAAACTCACATCTTCAGTTTCTCAGCTGGGTTGCTAACCTTTTTCTCTTTATCTAACTTCTTTTTATTGTAATTGTTTGATTTTGAATGTGTTTCTTCATCCAATAGAAACCCTAAGCTGCCCTACAATGAATCACTTACTGTATCGTTTTCACTGTAATTTGTGCTTAAGCTCGAGGGAAGGATCATCATTACAGATAAACAAAAGACTGGGTTTTGTAATCTGAGCAGGTCATTTCCCCTCATGCTTTCTCTCCTCTCTACAATACTGTATAATATGAGGTACCAGAGAACCAGCATAGAGTTACTGCCAGTCCCGTCTTGAATGCTTTGAGAGTGTGATATCATTTTGAAATCACTCTGGCCCTGAGAAAGGCGATCCCTGCATGACACAAGCTTTGAGATGAAATCTAATAGAGGGTGCCTACTTCAGCTCCTCCTCCTCAATGAAGCCACTCTTGTCCTGGTCAATGATGGCAAAGGCCTTCTTGATATCGTCAGCGGACTTGGCAGCCAGGCCGACCTTAGCAAAGAATTCCTTGTGCTTGAAAGAGTCGGCCGCTGTGATAGGATGGACAGGGGTCATGTCAGTGACAGAATCATCATCAGTGACACTATTTCAGCTTTTTAATTTAGCATGTAGCACATTTTGTCTTTTAACTGAGACTCAAGGCAATTTGATTCAAACTGTACGAGCTGGTTATACAAGTTATACAGCTCCAAGATAAGATTTGATGTACAAAATCTCCTGTTTTCTGAAGTCAAATGAGAATTTAAGTCTGTTTTTTGCTAAATACATGATAATAGATATTTCTGCATAAGTAGCCAACACTTAGGATGTCTCCAGTTATGCTACAACAGCGTCATGGCCGGGTTTACCTGAGCAAGCTGCAAGGGCTGCAGTGATGTCAGCCTCAGTCAGAAATCCGGCGAATGCCATTTTTAGCTGAAGGAGGAGAGCAAAGGACAAGAATCAGTTCATCAACTCAGCTTAAGCAAAATTAGGCAGAATGAAACACTTTAACTCTGAATCTCAGGATATTTAACTTCACTTAAGAGTACACTCTTCATGGTCATGCAATATTTCAAAGTCCCTCTCTGTGAGTATTCCATGGCACCAATGATCAGATAAGGTAGTCCAATATTGCCAAAATTAAGCCCTCCAAGACAAAAATCAAATCCTTTGCAGCTTTCCCCCCATTTGGTTCCTTTTGTAAGTCCAAAGCCAAAATCTCTGCTTTTGATGTTCAAAATCTGGACCGCTTGGTCCATATGCGTGAATTATATCCTGCTGCATGAAGAAAGCCTCTCTAAGTCAGGAAGTAGGCTTGCCTACAGGTCTGCAGCTCTCCAGTGGAACTCACCTCAAAGTTATCTCTAAGACTAGAGTGGATTCGCTCAGATGAATCTGCCGACTGCAGTGAACCTCCTCAGCGTCTCTTACACGCTTATATACAGTTCACTCAGCTGAAATATGATGCAAAGGCTATGTAATGGACACTCTGGGCAAAGAAGTTGGTTGAAAAATGTGTCCAGTAGACAGAGCTGTTCTATTTATATGTACATAAATGAAGATGCTTAAATGGTAGACCAAGTGTAGGCCTACGCAAAAGTGCTTGATATTGCATAAGGCTAATAATATACGCAGCTGATATGAGTGAAAGACACTCTGCATACAGCTTGCTGGATCATGACAAGTGACTTAGAAGGTGGAATGAAGTAAACTTTACACTAATTACAGAGCTCAAGTAGGTTTGCATTTTCAACGTTAGCTTTGTTTAATGATTTTAATTTACAATATGATTTTGCATGAAGACTGTGCAACAATGATGGTAAATCCCTGCATATATTTAAAATGTTTTTTTTCATTGATGAGCCCCGATTGTTCAACGTAACTTTTAAAATGTGAGATATTCTGTAAAAATATATGTGTGAGAAACCATATTTATTATCTCAGTTTTATGGAATAGCTTTAAATTTAGGAAAAAAGCTCTCCACAATGAATAAATGGTAAATAATAATAATAACAACAACAATAATAATAATAAAAATAAATATAACACTATTATAAAATATAATTTTAATACATATAATAATAAAATACTAATATTAATAAATATAATAATAATAAATATAATAATAATAACAATAAAGCGTCACATACAGTCTGCAATGTCTTCACTGGTCTTTCTCTGTCAGAAAGGTCTAATAGCTGTGATTGATCATGACTGGCAGTGGTATTATGCATGAAACAGAGAAAGTAGGTCAACTGTAATGATGAAAACAGTCATTTCTATATGATCTTATATTACTGGAATTTTATGTTATTAGTAACTCAGTCCATTCTGTCCATTGTGGACACCAGAGCATGTGAGATTTACTTTGTCTATGATGACTGCAAAACCTGGGAATGTTGGTTTGCTATGTCACTTTGGAACAAACTAAAAAACGTAATAAAATATACATTTCCACACATAAAACGGCACATGTTTTAGCTTGAATGTGCATTGTTTGTGTATTTATTTGCTGCAAAGACAAAACAAAACAAACACAAATAGCCCACACATAAGTTTAATAAAAGAAGAAAGGAATCAACATTTATTGCAAGCGCATTGTGATAACGTTCAGTGGCAGTGTCGAGGAAGGGTAGTCCCAGGGATTAACAGAAAGTTTCAGTTTAACACTGCATCATCATCATTTACCTACACACAGATCACTAACGTCTGCCAGGTCTTATTTTCAGATCTCTTACACTTATTTAGATCTTTCCTCCTTATGGAGATGAAACTATTTGCGCTGCTATTTTGGGAAACTATGAAATCTGATATACTACGTGTCATCATCGCCGTAGCCATTATGATCCTCATCATCATCATCTCGACACACTAGTATGGTCTGTGTCATTGCATAATGGAATCTCACTCTGCACCAAAACAATAAGATCAGAAGAGGTGTTAGTCTGGGGGTCTTTCCTTGCCCATATTTGCTTACAAGCTGGTGCATTATAAGTGTTGTTTGTCTCTTGCACATTAGGTGGCAGTGTTGAGAGGATCCTGTAACTATATTAGCACATCTTACAGTCAAAACTGTACGTTTAAACATTGATCATCAGTTTCTTTTCTGTTTTAGTGATCTGATTGATTCTATTGCTTCACCACAGCTGTTTTTACATGTCACCTGCAGGACACAAATACTCATTTAATATCCCTTCTTCTTTCTCTTCATCCTACATCTTAAAAGCTCTGCAAAAGTGAGCTTCCACCTTTAACATTTGCTGTAGTCAAATGAGGTCTCTCACCTCAAATGACTTGGCCATAGATACTGTAACTATTCCTGCCCTTCTTCAATATCATGCTTGGATTACAAATATCTCACAGCAGGGTTGAAACCTATCAAGCAAGGCTATGAACATCTGTAATTTGAGACGACACAAGAACATCCCCCTTTGAAATCTGAAATTTATATTTGATTTACTGATTTGTGAGATGTGTGGAAAGCTAAACCTCCATCTCCCAGTCATGTAAGGAACTTAAATAAGACATGGTAAAAACAGAGAGATGCACATTATATTTCAGGATGTTAATGAAGAGTTTATTTAAAGAACAACTGGATGCAGCAGCAGGTATCACTGTGTGTTTCTTTTAGGTCTCCAGCTGAAAACAGAGCATTTTGTTCTGTCATGCTGAAGCAGAAATAGATGTGACCCACATTCACTCTCACCATCTGACAGAAAGTTGCAAATAAATCTGCCTCTCTGACACAAGTCCCGTAAATGTGCTAGTCCAGAAACTCTATCCTGTCCCAGACTTACTCTGGGTCACTGCAAACCACCCAGTCTCCTGGGACCATGACTGCTGAAGCTCTGCCAGATGCCCAGATTCTCGCATCCACAGATATCAGCTGTCTCCTGCTCAAACTGGATCCTGTCTGCACGCTTTTGTTCACACCAATAAACGTTTCATGTAGCTGTTGAGACCAGCGTCTAAAAAACAATGAAAGGTAACAATGTGCTGAATATTATCCCAATAAGTTGTTACAAGCTGAAAAGGAAAATGCTCAGATTAGTATGTTTATATTTCCTGTACTTAATTCCACTATATGACAACATTCCTGAAGGAATCACTGGTTTGAGATAACTACGTTTTGCAATTTTTAAGATTAAACCAATGTTGCATGATACTGTTCAAAATGGGACCTAAGTTGATGCAACATTGTTCAACACAGCTGAATCAAAGGTGTGTAGGAAAAGGGATGTTTCATCTAAAGATTGCAGAAGAAAGATACTAACGACCAGAGTACAGCTGTTTAAATGCTATGTGTGAACACCGGAGGGACATACAAGTTTAAGCTGACTGTACAGTAAAAAAAAATATTACCAGGTCTATCAGATCATTATTATCAGTGATAATAAATTGTTTTTTAAACCACACTTTTCAAACCTAGCATTGTGGTCTTGCAAATTAAGTAAACAGCATTAAATAAGTGTGCCTCCAGCTGTTCCAGGAAAAAGCTTAAATATTATGTACATATAATTCATAGCATGAGACCTGAGGTGTCAAACAGCACTTGCAAGCCAAATCAAGCAGGTGTTAATTTAAGTCTTGGCTTTGCCCAATTGATGCAGTTAGATACGGTGTAACTTTTGACCTGAACATAAGCCTAAGGTGAGAAATAACGGATGATTTCTGGAGATAATCTGATGGTGCCTGATGAATGTTGGCACATCAAGAAGGCTGCCCCCCCCTCAGAAACTATGTTGTAACGTGCAGGAGAGGATCCGTCTCTCGGAGGATCATGTGACATGGACCGCTTTGCTTCATGGCCTCTGCTCTATAGACACTGAGGACTCTGCTTTGTGCTACTTTGTCCTCCTCTTTGAATGAAGATTTGTCATGGCTGAACAAAATCAAAAGGCCAAAATAGTGTTTGAGGAGGCCAAAAGTAGAAAGTAGGAAAGTGATTGCTCTGGAAAGACATAAGTTGACTTGACAACGAATTTGCTTATTGGTGTCCGATGAGAGAGCAGTGTGGATGCAAAACCCACTCTCTATTTGCCACAGACCGCTCAGTAAGCTCTCTGCTGGCTGTGCAATTGTACCAAAATGTGATGCACCTTTTCACACCTTTCAGTCAGTGTTTAGTCAAAACAGTGGTAGTGAGCGCTTGATTAGCTGCAGACATTGCAGTGTACATGTGTGCTTTCACTTTAGTAGAAGCTAAAAGCAGATAGTTGAATCTAATCAACTACAGACCAAAGCTAAAATAACTCCGTAAATGGTAAGTAAGTTGTACTGGTTTCCATGCAATAAATGCATTTCCTATTATTCGGGTACTGTAATTTCTGGGCTATTCTGATGAGACCTTTTTATGATTTGAGCTTAAACAACAATGCAGTCATGGATCTTCATTGGCTAAGAATCATTTTGTGCACTTTGGGCTGTCCTGTACATGAAAGGTGCTATATAAATAAGCTTGCCTTGCCTTCTTGCACACACCTTCAACACACAAAGAAATGCATGTGATGCAACCTTAAATTAAATGCTTTCCATGTTGCTGCTGAAGAAGGAAACAAAGCTGCTGCACGCATGGTAAAGGCTTGTATTCAGGTGTGCTCAATAGCCCAGAAATGACAGAAAATACAAAGATAACATAATGACACCTTGTTGAATCAGAAGCAGTACTACAGTAATATCCCATTAGCTAAGAGCTAATACAAATGTTCTCCTAACAAAAAGTTAATAATATAACTTGTGCCAACATAATGGCTTCATTTTATACTCAACACTATCATTTGTCTGGCCATTCCTGTTGTGGTTACTGAGGTCAGGCACACCTGGATTAATTAGTGTGACCAGTAATGAAAGACAGG
>JBAMHV010000023.1:13862540-13874572 GCA_037177535.1 Pseudomugil gertrudae
ACCAGTAATGAAAGACAGGAAACAAATGTGCTGCCTAAATTCAGGAAGTAGTGGAGCTGTGCACAGAGCCAATAGTCAGACGCACAGCACAGAAAAAGACAAAAGGAAGAAAAGAGGCTTAATCACAACAGAAGTGGTCAAGTATTTAAATATATCTGTTCCCCCAAAATAATCACTCGGTGAAGGCAGATGAAGAGCTAAATAATGCACCAGTATTAGTTTAACCTACATTTTGCAGACAAGTTTAGCAGATCCAGAAGACAAGGTAATTAATCCTGTGGAGGATTACCTGTGGACCATATTACATATTGGCTAATATAATTTTTTTCCCATTGTGGCCATTTTACATAATTACAAAACTAAAAAGTATTTTTAGTGAAATGCTTTCTGGGGCATTATCTTCAGTAATTATCATCAGTGTCTTAGTTTAAACAATTAGTAATTCTAGCTCACATAAAACTGAACTGTGAGATCATTTAGAGCTGTTTTGTTTTAATAGTTTGAAAGTAATTTTAAAGTATGTCAGTTTAATGTAAAAACCTGATGAAGGGCCAAACGCTGTTGCTGCTGTAATTTCAGGTTAGAAAAACAAAATAAAAAACAACGTTTGTATTTTTTAACATTTGTTGTTTGGGGGCACTGCAGTAGAAGTTTGCCTACGGCTCCATGCTACTCCTCATTACCACAGATGTCTGGATGTAAGCCGGGCAAATTATTAAATAAAGTCACACCTTAATATTACATGCAGAGATCTATTTATAACCTTTTTGGCAGAGAAAGGCAGAAAGGAAAGGGGGTGGGGGTTAGATTTGATTCATGGTTTGCTTTACTATATTACCTTCATTGCTGGTATTGGCACAGTTCAGCGTAATATCTTATTATACCACCAGGAAAATTGAGCGGGCTGCACACAGCTTTTCTGTGTGGAGTTTGCATGTTCTCCCAATTTTTAGGGTTCTCTCCAGGAACTCTGGGTTCTTCCCACTATATAAAGGAATCCATGTTAGGTTGATTGATCATTCAAAATTGTCCTTTGAGTGAATGTGTACAACTGGTTGTTTGTCTCTCTGTGTTGATCCTGTGATGGACCTGTACAGGGTGTACCTCACCTCACGTCCAATGATTGCTGGGATGGGATACAGCTTCCCGCAACCCTTCAGTGGAATAAGCAGTGCAGATAATGGATACAAATGAGTGTGAATCTCCAGTTAGGTTCTGAATTGGTATGAATCCTACCATGAAAGACAGAGACTCCTTTGTGTCAACTGGCAAGGCTTGGTTTGATCAGGAAACAAACCAAATATGTTATTTTATTTATTCTGACACTCTCAAACACATTTTGACAGTTACAGTCTCATCAGGGGACTATGGTCCCATACAGAGCAGGAGTACATACTACATCCACACTTGTATGTGCCAGAATTTCCTTAATAATAATAAAATAAAAATAAAAAATAATAATACTTAAAAATAATAATACTAATAAATCTAAAATAATTGTACATTTAAAAACAAAAATGTGCTTTCAAAGATAAATTTTTGCTTCAGGCAACAACATTGAATATTTGGTCTTATCTTGGAGTAAATTATAATTAAACAACCAAATATCCTTGCAATCCCGAGAACTAAAACCAGACAAGGTGAATCTGCATTTAACTGTTTTTTGCTCCAATATCTGGAACAAACTACCAGAAAACCTGAAACTTGTTCCAGACCTTTGTTCTTTTAAGTTGAGTATTAAAACCCAGGTTTTGATTGTGGTGTTTTCCTCTTCAATTTGTGTGTAAAAGACAGAATTTGTGTACTTTTGGTAGTTTATCTTGTGCAGGGATCAAACAGTGCACCTAATCATACAGGTAGTGTGTGTAAACACATTAGCAGTCGGTGCGGTTATATTTGGTGTATCTACAGGGAAGCTGGCTGACCTGCATTTCCTCTTTGCTCATGTTTTCAGCCACAGTTGATGCATGCTTGGAGTTGTCTCTGGCAGTGTTTCCGCAGGCAGTAAACATCCTGTTATTAAAGCCTCTGTCACTTATAGGCTAAACTTCATGGAGCTGTCTCTACTCACCGTCACCTTGTTCCAACGTGCTGCAGTTAGTTCTGTCTAATCATGACTTCACGCAATTCATTCAGACATTACTCACACTAGTGCACGTTGTTAGCATTATAAACCATAAACCTCTTGATTTGCTATTGATTTGATGTATTTACTATGATTTTAACTGAGGAAACTTTCTGTATGTTGATTGTATTAAGAGCATCGATAACATCTCAACCAGCTCACTTTACATTTTCTAGATTTACTTGATGCAAAGTTGTGTTAAATGTCATCATATACGAGCTGTTTGTGCACCAAGTCCATCACTCTTTTACAACCAATTTCAAAAGAATATTTCTATAAAAATTTCGCACAAATATTGCACATCTTTGGCGCTGATGGTGGGTTAGGTCATTGTGTATAACATTAAAGTGACTGTATCCCGTCACCATAGTAACAAGGCAGTAATTCATCTTTAAAAATGTTTCTTTTCATGATTATAGAAAGTGCACTAATTCCTTTATTGTTCTATATATTTATCAATTTTTTTTACTGTGGATATTGAACATATTCTTTCTGTCTTCATAAGAAAATGTTTTTATTTTAAAAGATAGCAGCTGCTGAATACTTTTCCTCTCCTAAGATCATTTGAACACATTACACAACCTAAATATTACTACAGTTACCCCAATTTTCTGCAAGTTTACATTAAATCAAAGTATCTAAGAATTTGTCCAAGATAATCTGATCACACACTGCCACCTTTGTTCCAGTGTTGTTGAATCTGGATGCTTTGAAGGTGAAATCAAATTAAAAATTAACATTAAATAATATTGAAAAATTACGGAGTAAACAGGATTTGCATGATGTTTTTGTACATTTTGTGAAGTACAGCCCTCCTCGGTGGGAACCTGTGGAAATGTGGAAAACCCCATGCTGATAAATTCTCACACTTGCAGGTGGACTGGAAGTTGGCAGTAGTTAAATGCAGGAAACTGAGTGTAGTTAGTTGGCAAAGTTATAGAATTTTGTTCCTGCAAAGCACCTCCTCATAGTATTTTTCCCCTCTGATCTGACCCTTTTGAAATACATGTTTGGTTTTCCTCCCTGCTAGACCTGAAATATTTAGAAAAGCAGTTTGATCCAGATGTGATCTTTAACTGTCTGTGTGTCGGGTTCTTCCTCAGCCTTTATGCGTCACACTGGCCCTACGAGACAGCACGTCCATGCCTCAAGTTTAGTCAGAGTGACGTGAGCCTGGCTTCCTCAGGATGAACAACGAGGCCTGCTGCAACCAGAGAGGCAGAGAAATGACAAAAAACATCCTCTGCTTCCCCACACGTACGAGCCCCGCTCGGCCTTGTGCCTTCATGCTCTGAGGCTTGTTTTCAGGAAGACCAGACTTCCTGCATGATGGAGAGGTGGATGAGAGGAGGAAGGGGGCGTGGGAGTGTGGGGGGTGGGGTGGATAGAGAAGAAAAGAGAGACAGAGAAAGAGATGGATAGGGATGTAATGTCAATTCTGTGCACGTAGTAATATGGGACTACTTGGCTTGTTGCTTTCAAAGAAGCATGCACCTGCGAAGGAGTTGGAGCAGCACGAACAGGAAAATTATGATCTAAATCTTCTACATAGATAGAAAACTTGGTCTTTTTTGTCTCCTGCACCAGCAGTAGGTTTTGTATTATGTCAGCTAACATAACAGGGAGTGGCCTGATGTGCTGCAAGGATGCAGTCATGGCAATCAATGTCTTTGGTGGAAGTCAGTTTTTAGACTAGGTCTTAACTTGGACTTTGTTGAAAATTTATACTGTCTTCTTTTTAAACTTATTTTTTACGGTTCTTTTTGTGAGACAGAAAGTTTTTTGGACAGTTATATTTTTATAGATCTGACACTAAATATTACTTTGAAAGTATTTAATTTGTACTGAAGAATGAGGCTGTCAGCATGGGGCTGGAAACCAGGAGAGGTAAGTGACACATGAACAGGTTTTGATTGTTGTTTTTCTAGCTCTCTGGATGCTAAGTGACTTTAGATAGAGTCACTTGTATCATAAATTGACTTGTGATAAAATGTATTTTTAGTTTAGGTTTAATGGAAACTTTCTCACTGCAGCATCACTGAGTGCCTGTTTCATCTACTTTCCTGCATCTATCACAGTTTGAATGACCTTTCTTGACTCTGTTGTAATATTATAGTTCAGATCTTTCAAGTTAATTTGCTTAACATAGGTGAAATGGACAACTTACTGCTCAACCTAATACTCACTCAAATGTACCGTTGAATTCAGAGGATTAAACCAGGCTGCATTTCTATGCTTGCACAGATTTCCTTCTGAGCATCCATGTTTGTTGCACCATGCTGTTTAAAAGAGCTTCATTGCTGAATAAGACATTAAGAACCACAGTATAAAAGAAATCCTGATAATGAATTTTCCAACTTCAATGGATACGGATCAGTATTAGTATTAGTGGATTTATTCAATACTGCAGGCACACACCTGTGGGATAATTAATGCTGATGAGGTGTCTGGATGGGTTTGTCTTCCAGGAAATCAGTGGTTTTGTTCCAAGATGCTCGTTTCTCACAGTTCAGTCAGCTATGACATTGTGAGATCATATTTCTACCGTTCTGCAGCCCTCTGAGAGCACTAAACCATACAGGTTTTAGGAGTTGTTATAGCATCTGTAAATCATCTTTGAGAGTGAGCATTGTTCACTTGGGATATTGTTCCAATGAATGAAATGCAACTAGACGCAAAACATCTCGAATTCTCTGACTTTATTACTCAGTAATAAAAGATCATAAACAACAACAATTGTTGTTTATGATCAGATTGGACTCAGTTTGAACTTTAAGACTCCAAAATCCACGTGACTTAACTGGTGCCTGTATCTTCTTACGAGGTCATTTACCAGGATAAATTATCCAGATCGTTTTCTTGTCTCTGACATTTCCATCCATGTTTGTATGCAGCAACAGAGACGAACCATTAAGATCCAATCACAATTACCAGTTAACATTTTAAAATGCGCAGAGTAAAAAAACAAGAGAAAAATTTACTTTACACTTTTTAATTTTCTTTAGACAGTAATAATAACAACAAAGGTCTTTAAACTAATGGTCGAGTTGATAATAATATAGTAACAACAGTGAAATACTCTTTCTTTTGGCATTACACATCAAACCAAGTGGTGGAGATAGCTTATGCAGAGGTAGGTAGTGGCTAGCACCACAGCCTCACAGCAAAAAGGTCGCTGGTTCGAATCTTGACTCGAGCAGCAGAACTTTCTGTTTGGAGTTTGCATGTTCTCCTTGTGTTAGCGTGGGTTCTCTCTGGATACTCCGACTCCCTCCCATTGTCCAAAGACATGCATGTTAGGCTGATTGGTCATTTTAAATTGTCCTGATGAGTGAATGTGTGTGTCTGGTTGTTTGTTACTCTGTGATAGACTGGTAAACTGCTCAGGGTGTACCCTGCCTATCACCTGTTAATTGCAGGGATAATTTCGAGCTTCTTGTGACCCTGAATTGGATGAAGCAGTGTGGAAAACAGATGAATGGATGGATTTAATAACATGTTAAGTTAAGTTATTAAGCACAACACCTGCAGGGCAAGGAGCCTTGAGGACTGGAGTTAAAGAGCTCTGACTGGGACGTGTTGTTTTAACCTTTGGTACTTTGGCATTTTTCTTTCTTGTCAGTCGGGCTTCTCTAAAAGAGTTGGGAGCCAAAAAAGGCAGCTCTTGACCTGCCTGAGTCTTTGACCTGGGCATTACATTTAACTATTCACAGTTTCATTTTTTGTAATGTCATGAAATAAAAAGGCAAACTTTACAAACAACTGAGGGAAGGCGTATTATCTCATCCCATCTAAAGCAACTTGTCAGCTGTCAGCAAGTTCCTTCGGGGAAACACCTTGGGAACTACTTTATTTGGAGGCCATTTTAATTCAGATGGTTGATAATATTGTCACATTATACTTAATGTCCTGCTGCATGTTCTGCTAAATCCTTTAAGTCCCTGCTGATGTCTGAAATGTTTAGCCCTGTCAGAGACAAAGAAAGACACGCAGAGAAGAAGAGAGGCACCCTGTTCATCCCTTCATGGATCCCAGAGGAAACTGGCTTCCCCCTTTTTTTTTCTGGGCTCAGTTACTTCCTCTGCTATTTCTATCCCACCAGCTGTGGTGTTGGCGTGCCTGTGCAACTCTCAAATTTAGCCAAGACACCCGCTCCAAGACGGACTTTAAACCTACCAACACATATCTTCTTTAACAGTTTTGTCTGCTCATTCATTGCACCAGTATTTCTGGCTTGAATACATCGTAGTCTGTGGCATGTGGTGTGATTTGGCACCAATCCCTTAAACTTTTTCTTTATGAAAGTTAACATTCTTATTTATTCACTGTCTCCCTGATTTCTGGCAAATATATACACAACTGAATCTTATTACCTAATGCTTTACCCACCAGAGATAGAAGTACAAAGCAGGATCATTTGTAGGTGAACCAATGTGAACTGTATGATAACTCTAGCCTAACTCTGCATTAACTATCTCTATGGCCCTTCATACACTGATTTGATTAGCAGCCATTCCAAAGAAGTAAATAAGTGTGAGTTTGCTACATGCTAACCAAATGCTAGTGACAAATGAACCTGGATGGAAGTACGACAAGCAGTTTAATGTACTCATTCTTGAGATGAATGAAGTCCAGGCTGTTCTAACATTTCACAAATGCTTTGCTTCTTTAAGGTTATGTTGAGGGTAATGAAGGCAAACATTTGTGTGTATGTAACTCAAAAACATGGTAGCTTCCCGTTTACAGAACAAAGGTCAAAGGTCACCCCCCCAAAAAAAAAGAAAAATAAAGAAGAAAAAAAGAAGAAAAGACAAATGAACATTGTTGCTATACATCAAAGCACAAGTTATCCACTCCAGTTTCATTTAAAAACACGCATTTGGGAAGTTTTTTTCATTTCCAATAATATGATAGAGCCACAATTCATTGTCTTAAACTGTGGACTAAGAAGGAGCTGCAAACTAAGGTCTTCCCCTTTGTCTCGGCTGTAATAAGGGACGACAGGTTTGTTTTTCTGTACTCTCTTAAGTTTCTTGCAGTAAATGTATTGGTTTCTAATAAAAAATACTGATGTTCTATTGTCAGCATCATTTTTAAAAGCTGTCAGCACTGAGGTGAAAGTGGATCCCTCTGAGTTAGGTGGATTAACTGCAAAGATGAAATTAAATGCATGTCGAATGCACTGAGATGCAGACATCTCTGTGTCCCTGGTCCCAGCCTCTGTATTTCTCATCTGTTTGAGCCGTAACTAAGGGCTAGCCCTGACTCATTACATTTTATACTGAAATGTGGATGCTGCTGGGCAACTGGATCAGGGCCTGATGAATACCAGTCAGCTTAGGATGCAAGTGATAGGATCTGTGCTGAAGCAGAACAGGGTAAGGAGCCTGGTGGGTTGGGGAGGGAGGAGAGAGGGACTCCCTCAGGCGTCTCTGAGAAGAGATGTGAGGGTGATTGCAGCAAATATAGTGGAAGACAGATGGTGACAGACACTTAAAACCATTTGCAAAATGCAGCTACAGCTATACATACAACCATCTATACAGTCTCTTATCTTTGTTACGTAGTCTCTGTTACAGTTAATGCACAGGGCACTCACAAGTCTCAAAGATTTGACATGAAAGTAGTTCCGAGGGGTGTTGACAGATCCCTGGGCAGTATTCGATTCCCATGTAAAGATATTTGTGTATAGTCTAAGACCAGAGGCCCCCTGAAACCTTTATCACTTTTAAGTTTAGCTTCTGAAACAGATCTGCTCCTATCTGCTCTGGGTTGTGCATATATGTGTGTTTGTAAATGAGAACTCTGTCAAGCGCACATTTAAACTCAGATCCTCTATAAACACTTCAATCCACTCGAGGAGTCAAACAGCTGTTTCGTCCGGTGCATGCTCAAAAGTTTATGTGCCTGTGTGAGTATGTTTGCTCAGGTCAGAGGTCACACTCATGCTTTTCAGCACTGACAGTTCTGTCCTGACAACCATCCTGACAGTTTAACCAAGTACCTCATCATGTGTTCATGCGTGTGTGTCCAGATTTGTGTTTTATGTTACTGCTGAAATTTCATTTCACCCTACTTAGCTGCTCCCTTTGCTTTACTGGGATTACAGAGGAGAGAGATTGTTTGCATTCACAAGTGTGGAAACAGCAATGGACCCTTGTGAAGTGACAGACAAGCGCAAGCCTTTCATCGGCAGCTTTAGTGCCACGTTGACATCTGGATTTATTGTTAAAAGCTGTGCTGTATACTCAGTAATACACACATGTTCTCTATAAAGCAATTATTTTATTTTTATGCCCCTATCACACTACACATTCAGTGATTGTGATAGTGTGTAAGTGTATACAAATCCAGGCTTTGGTTGATTGAAGCAATTAGTGGCACACTACTACCTCTCAGTGGTTAGAGGCAGCAATGGCATGACTGCAGAAAAAGTCGGTTCCTTGCTCACTCACTTGCTTTTATGTTTTCTTCTTTGCAATCCTTTGATTTACCTTTGCTAGGCTATTTTTTTAAAATAAATTGGCTCAATATGATGGCTATGAAGCGCCCTGAGATGACATTGTCATGAAGTGACGCTATTCAAATAAAGTTTAATTGAATAAAATTGTCAAAATAATCTACACATGCAGAAGCTGCAGAAACAACAAATCTATATGATAAATGTGTCCATATGCATATAATACAACATGTATTTTCAGTGTGCAGTAGCTCTATGTGGATGTAAAAAAGTCTGCAACTTCACCATAAAGTCAGCACAAAACAGGATTAGTGAGCAATGTTAAATCTACTAAAATGTATTTACTTCTGCTTCACAGGAATCATATACTTATAAATTTACCTGTTTTCTATCAAAGCACTGCTGCCCCTTCCCTACTGAAAGAAGCAGGAATAAAAAAACAACCCCGCTCTGGGAACAAGCGGTTGAAAATGGATGGATGGATGGTTACTGTCAATAACAAAACGGGACTTTGTTAAAACAACTTCCTGGTTGGGTTTAACCAATAATATGACTTGATAAGTCTTTAAAAATGATTACAGTTGTGATAAAAAAATACATTCTTCTTAATATGAAACTATCACTTTCATGGATGTCATTGCACTGGCTGGAGCATGTGACAAAATCGTGTCACTTCCTGGTAAAGAATAGGTACCCTAATCCTAAGAAGCATTTCGCTTTCAACAATTATTCCTACAGCTGAAGTGATGGTGGGTTATTATGGGCTGCTGTCTTTGGGAAAAGAGTGAAGTAAGT
This sequence comes from Pseudomugil gertrudae, assembly GCA_037177535.1. Classification (NCBI taxonomy): domain Eukaryota; kingdom Metazoa; phylum Chordata; class Actinopteri; order Atheriniformes; family Pseudomugilidae; genus Pseudomugil; species Pseudomugil gertrudae. The sequence goes on from JBAMHV010000023.1 coordinate 13,871,921, forward strand.
GCCCAGTAGTAGTTGCCTTAAACTGCACCAAACCAAACTTGCAGGGATATCAGCCTGTCATCTGACATGCCTGGAATTTACTTTCCTGCTGCTAAAAGTGTATTAGCCTTTATGAACCAAAGAACAAGGTGTTCCTCTAAGAGAAGTACATTATTTAAGGCTTTCCTATCATTGAACTCAGCTAATGAGTGCGTCAGTTTTGCATTTTCTGTGTGTGTTATTGACAATTTTATGCAATGACAGCGCCAACACAAAAACCCAAAAGCACTTTTGAACGTTTATTTTTCTGTCAACCACAGTTTTCTGTTTGCCCAGGTCACTCAGTCTGAGTAAACAATATATTTATTTCTTCATCTGTCAGGAAAGGGATTCTGTGTGGGAATGCTCAATGTAATAAATGACGGCCCACCTTCTTACAGCACCAGGAAATGAGCTAAGATAGACCCCTCCCACAGCGCTCTCTGATCCTATATCTGTCTGTCACAATTTTAAATTCAAACACACACCCACACACCTCCCAATAAGGGAGTGACCTTGGCAACAGTGCAGCTCCCTCAGACAGGCAGTGTTCCCAGGTCGGGACTGGTGAAGAGCAGGTGTACTGCTGTCAACAGAGACTCAGAAAAACTCAGCCAGTGATTTGAGATGGAAAGCACATTTATGTCAGCAAGCACTTCTAAGACCCTGTAATCTCCTGCCTAAGTCTTTTCTCTCTCTGGAGAGATTGACAGCTACAGCTCTCTGTTGTGCAACCCATCAGTGCTGATCTGCCACACATTAGCCATGGCAGACAGACAGAACTGAATGCTGACTTCTGCTACAAACAGTTTCCCATGTATACAATAACAGGACGCTGCAGATTTATTGCCATTAAAGCCACACAACTTAAATGAACATGGTGACATTTTTAATTTACCACTTTGTATGCTGTTATTTTAGTGTTACATTTCATTCCCTCTCACCTCTTCTCCTCTACAGGCATGAGACTCTTCTGTGTCCAAATAAAGGCTACAAATGGCGCTTCCAGGGTACTAGATGCTACACCTTCCCTCATTACCCACAGTGCTTTGCTCCATTCCTCAGGCTTCAGACAGTGACTTTAGAGACTGGATCTCCATTTCTCTTCAGGCCTTGTACATGGTATATTCTGCATGCTCAGAATAAGCTCAATCATCTCCAATTACCCTCCACTCACGGATTGTTTGGTGTCACTTGCCGTCTGGATATGATGATTCTGCGCCTGCAGTGTAAATGGATACAGTTCTTTTGGCATGTAGTGTGCATGTTACAACTCAATTGGAACAGTAAGCTCCAGTGGCCCTAAAGCAGCCAGTTATCATTTTAAGCTGGTAACCCAAAGCATATGCCATTTTTCACCCTCTCAAAAAGCAGTCTTTATCCCTGGTCACCTGTTGATTCCCACAGAGGAATGTTTCTGTGATGCAGTGAAACGTGGGATGGTCCTACTCCTCTGAAAGCAAGCAAAGAGTTGGCAACCTGGACCACTGTTTGGTTTTGTAGCTCTCCTCTGGGTGAAGAGTCAAAGTAGTTCAGTGTCGAAATCATTTCCACTTCTTGAATAAACTACAGTACATAATAAAAGGTGGCCATAAGGCTGTCTAATGCTTCGGGTTTGAAGGCCTGAAACTAAATATCTAACACTCATTCATCTGACATTTGGATGCAGACGATGTCGCCATATCAAATGATAAGAACGTCTATCTGGACACATCCATCATAGCTCAAATATTAAAATAGATGTGAAATAGAGCGGAACAAGCTTACATTTTGAGGCTTTCAACTCCAGGACTGTCTCACATCCTCATATGTACTGCTAGGTCTGTTGAAAGAGTATGTTGACTACCCTGAAGCCCTCCTGGAAGCGGCCATGCTTTGGCTGACCTGATATGGGTCCATGGGGGCAGACTGCTATATGACACAATACCCAGGAGGCTGTACAGGACAAATGTACAGGAAAAAAAATACCAATAAATCAAATGAAAACAGCTACTATTTATCTATTTTTAAAAAAAATCCTTTCGTGTCCCATCTCCTGTCTTTCCTTTGCGACTCATGAGATCCAGAGATGGCCTGTGTGAGAAAGTAGTTTCCTCCCGGTAACATCATCCTGATGCTGTCTGAGTGTGTCCAAAAGAACTCCAGCATCAGTGATTTTGTTGCCAGGATTTGACTCAATCAACAGAAAAAACACAAATAAAGGTCACTTTGGAAGCTGCTTGTGATGAATAAAAAGTTTCATTAGTTGCATAAATAATAAGGCCGGTTATAGTGAGGAATGGTTACAGCAGCAGAAGGGAATCAGAGGCATCATCTGAAAGATCAAATTTTATTTTATTTACCAGTTGATAAAACTGTCAGCTGTTGTTATTCTTTTGTAGCCTCTAGAGGGAGCTAAGGTTTATTCTTCTGTTAACAATCAAACAGCGTATGAAATAAATGAAAGGAGGTGGAGCACCTGGAGGGTTGGTGCAGACAGAACAACCCCTGCATCACCGTGAAGAAGATCAAGGAGATAATAGTGGACTTCAGAAGGGGCAGACACCTCCCTTCTCCCCTGTACATCAGGGGGACTGCGGTGGAAGTGGTCTCCAGCTTCAGGTACCTGGGCGTGCACATCTCTGACGACCTCAC
>JBAMHV010000023.1:13878374-13894091 GCA_037177535.1 Pseudomugil gertrudae
TAGATATATATAGGGAAATAAGCCTCTGAATGTGTTATGTTTTACCAAAATGTGGCTAAAATGTACTAAAAACGTTTTAATGTAAATGCATGTATAAGGCCGTTATTGCTTTCTGTGACACTTTGCACACTCCTATCTCCAAAATCTATTGCAAAATAATGCCGTTTTGTCCCCTGCAGGGACATCCAGGTTGTCATATTCTATGCGCTAAGCAGCTGTGTTACATTAGAGCTAAAGTTATCGATCATATTCAGTCCTCTACTGCAGGAAGGCCAGAAGTCTTCCGGGAGTGAGCTGTATATGTGAGCTCTTTGTCCTTTCTTTGCCCTCATATTCTTTTTTTTTTACCCCATCTTCTTCTTTCACCCCCTCCCCCACCACCACCACACAACACACACACACACACACACACACACACCCGATCTGTCTGTTCTTCATCCTTAGCTTGTCTCTGTACGTGAAGTCGATGAGCTTTCCATTGTGGAGTGAAACAGGGGAACGACTCTCGCTCATAATGCAAGGTAGGGGAAAAAGATGGACTGCTGCTGTTTAAGGTGAATACAGAGAGAGAGGCTGTGTTGCAATGCATTTTGCACAGTCATAATGCAGCAAGATTTGGAAGCAGCATATATCAGCTCAGAAGCATGTTCTTTAATATTACAGAGCTGAAATACTTCAGGGGTGGAGCTACTCTGGGGATTCCAGTGGATGGGATAAGTTGGTCTTTTAAAAGGAGATGCAGTGGCAAAGAACTTAAGAAAAGGTATTTATGCTCCTATAATCTTACTTCTATGAGGATGACTCTTTTTTTAAGTCTAATATTCTGTCTTCCTTTCTAGCCCTCCACCTGTTACACAATGAGGTGTTAATTTACCCAAACAAGACAGATTACAGGCTTTACGGCCTACTGCATGCATGTGTTTTTGCATGTGTGTGTGTGTATGTGTGTGTGTCCTTTTACATCCTTTACGTCACAACTGCTGTGAGTCAGCTCCTCTCTTCCTTTCCTGAGTCACTCTTCCAGCGGTTGCTTGGTTACAGCAGAGCGAGGAAAGTTTCCTATTGCGTCTTTGTCAGTGCAGATGGACGCGCTCTGATATTTATTCAGGCTCAGGAGCGAGTGGCCAAATAATGTATGTGTTTGTGTGCATGGGTGCATTAGTGTGCACTATTTCCACCAAAATGAGCAACATCTGAACAGCTCATAGGATTTATTTTTAGAGTTGATTCTGTATTTAACTTTTTTGGTGGAAATGACCCAACTTTAGGTTTGTGCAATAATGAGACAAGAGTGGCATCATCTTAAAAAAATGTGCACCCACAACAACCAAGAACTTGTTTAAATTCCAGCAGCTAATAACTATGTTATAAATTACATCATGCAGATATATTTACCTTTAATTTCACCCTCTGTTGAAAATGCTGCATCTGATTTTCATATCATGTAAAAAAAGATTACCTTGTTTTCTATTTAATTTTAATTGCCAATTATAATCCAATAACCTATTTGCTTATTTAGGTGGGAAATCTGTACTGAAGTAACTAAGAAAGACTGCATATATTATGCACATATTATATATGTCTATATGAGTATTTGCTTTTTTAAAAACCTTATTATGAATTGTGGATGTAACATAAACTTTAAATACTTCCTGTAATTTTAAGTGATGAATGCTGTTTGAAGTTTCATTCACTAAGTAACTGGATTTTGCAGTTTTCATTTTTAACTCCAGCCCACTTGATGGTTTTTGTGCCTTAGATGGAAGAAATATTGCTGAGCTCCTACTAAAACTTAACATAAAAAATAATTAAATATAAAATAATTAAATATAACATATTTATATAAAATAAAATATAAATATATGTTTGGCAAGTTTTTTATGAGCTCTGTGGCTATTTTCCATAGAAATGCAGGACCATTTTAAGTGCAAATAAATAGCCTTATGTAATGTCAAGAAGCTTTGATACAACAGACATTTTCTAACTATTTGTGCTATGCTTATTTTTTATGTTTTTGATATGGTGAAGCTCATTTTATGTCTTTTCCAGTATGGAGGAAATGTAAGGATTTTTATTTCACTGAGCTAACTTTTTTTTATGGTCCTGCACTACAGTCAACATAGTTTAACCACAAACAGTTTTTACAATAGTAACAACTGCATCTAAAGTGAAATAAATTCATTTAAATAAAGCAGTATACAGTGTTAAAATAATTACGCTCTGCTTGTTAACTGTTTTCTGGGTTACAGCATGCATTTCACAAAAATGCTCTAAAAGAGTTCACTGCACATTTTGGATCAGCTGGAGGTTTGTGGGAGCGTTTGGTAACAGCTAAAAAAGATTTGCAGTAGTGACAAATACATGAACTAGTTTTTCTGCATCTCTCTGAAACACAATGTTCTTCATTATGGCAAAATCACAAGACTGAAACTAGGAAAAGTTGGTGATTATGACAAAATATCTAAACAATAATCTGAATTATTCACACTTGGTCAAAACAAATGGTTTTCATATTGGTTTGGCATAACAGGGAGGGCACAACTGTATCAGTGACTGCTAAACGCCATGTGGATGAAGAACCTGCTGTAGTGCATTGAGGTTTATTGAGGCACTTGTGAAAGTCATTATATACAGTATGCATATATTTGATGCTGTGACAAGTCTAAATATCTGCTGAAACAAATCTACTATTTAACAGAAGCAAATTAATTAATGATTGTTAATCATTCATGCAGAGGGGAAGAGCACCATTTTTGGATGTCCTCCCGTCAGATGACCCAGGCTGATGAGGAGCAACAGCGGGTCACCTGCTTCTGTACCCTTGATGAAAGAGGAAATGCAACCCTAACAGCATGGAGGAACTCTGACTCTCTGAAGGAGATCCATCAACAATCACTCTGTACTTTTTTAGATCCCCTTTTCACAGATTTCCTCAGAAAGGATACTTGGACAGGACTTCTTCTACAAACAAGAAACATTTCCTGTTTGACTACAAACATGGCAACCCCACAGGATAGTATTGCATTGGACGTGATCAATAAGTTCATAGTTTCTTTTGATGACCGCATACCTGCAGAGCTGAGCAGGGACATTAACTCCCGGGCATACTGGAGGACATTACCCAGGCATTCTGCCCACTGTAACAATGATAATGTGAGCATGTCGATAATAGAGCACACCACTGCTCATAGGCCTTCTCGTCACATTGTAAGCTCTGAGGATGCTGAGAGGGAAAACTCACATACATGTTGCCTTGGAAGACGTGTAAAATCCTATCCGAACTGTAATTCTCTAAAAGAGGCACCGGGAAGGAACAAAAGCATCAAAATGAAGAAGAGTGTGTCCTTTGATGAAGATGTCATGGTCTACCTGTTTGATCAGGTACCCTTTTTCTTTATTCTTGGTGAGCTTGATGAGTTTTTAGGTGTTTGTGATTTTTATTTTGATTTCATATCAGCAAATTCAGTCAAGTGACCTGATTTTCCTGGTTAGTTAGTTGGTATGCATTCACTCTCAACTGCTGTTTTTAGGAAAGTCCCACTTTGGAGCTGCATGCTGAGCCCTGCATCTCTCAGTCAAACAGCTGTCCCTGCAACCTGCAAGGTGCCACAGCAGAAGACACTGGTAATGCTTGACCTACTCCTCTCCCCATGATGTGTGTGTGTTTATCTAAGTGATATTTATGTTCTTTTAAATGTAACAAGAAAATGTACAGGGATGATTGTTTATAGTGACTAAAGATAAGAAGACTGACAATGAAATAGAAAAATATTTGCACAACATTCAGTGAGATGGAGCTTAAACTTTTTGGATTTGGATTAAAGTGACTTGGAGTAAACACCCCTCCTTCCATTAAAGAAGCATTTTTGAACATGTTGCATCAGTAAAATATGCATTATTTTAACCACACTGGTCCCTTTTGGACTTAAAACATCCAACCAGTATAATATACATTTTAATTATTTTTCATCATAAAATTGTAAAGATGTTGTTATCAGATGTTGTGTATAATCTGATAAATAGATTTAGAGAATTTTGGTACCTGTGTAAAAAATTTGATGGTCTAGTATTGGGCTGAGTGGCTTTTTATTTGCAGTTTAAAAGCCACAATCTCAGGTGGATGATAGTCTAACTATACAAAGTGAAATAATATATCCAGTCTTTCTTAAATAATCCAGTACAGATCTCTCATCTACATAAACAGGTTATTAGATCATTATTTGTAATTAAAACAAATAAATTAAATGAAGAAAAAATAAAGATAGCCTGCTGTGTAAAAAATTGCTATTTATGGTTATTTGTAAATAATTTAAATGTCTTTAAATATAACTAATAGAAAGATGACCTTATTTTCCATTTCACACTGTGATTAGACCAGTGTTAAGTAACACGTGTTCCATTGAACACATTACAATTAATTATAATTTCTGTATCACAACCATGGATGTGGATTTTGCCTGCAGGCTTGCAATGGGAGGATGACTTCTCAGTTTTGGATAAAAGCCGCTATTTTCGGTACTCTGACAGCCACTCACACACCTTTTCCATGCCAACCTCGGGTTGGACTGCCCCGTCCAGGCCGGAACGCTGCTCTGTGTCCCAAACCTGCCTGTTCCTTACCTATGTCACTGAGTCAGACCTTGAACTGTGAGATAAAGGGTGAGTGACACACAAACACACACGTTGAGCTGTAATATGGAGATTTTTTATGACACAGCTGTGGTCAAAGCAGCCACCCTATCACAACAGCTGGTTTACGCCAAAGGCCATCTCCCTGTCACCATGGCCTGATGTGACATCCATACTTGTTTTTCTTTCAGACAGCCAGCCTTGGTCTAATGGAAAAACTGACTAATCGTCCAGATCGTGTCCTCTTCACCTCTAACTCATCTCCCACCTCCCTCCTCTTTTATGAGTCAGGGATTTTAACGGCTGTTTTCTCTTCTCTTTCTGCTCCAAATGATTTCAAAGCACTTGTCGTTCATGACATCACAGTCAAGCAGTGCAGTGTACATTCATCTTTCACACAGCCACTGGTATGACATAATCCATGTGTGCGCATGTGTGTTGACACGGTTTGCTGTGATGTGATCAAACACTCAATTTGTGTACCTGTTTATTTGTATACTAAACTTATTTGGCCATGTTCCATCAAACATTTTCTGTCAGAAATTTCAGCTTGGTTGCTGCACATCAATTTCCAGATCGATCTCAGTGATAAGCACAGTTTGTTTTGCTAAAATGAGCACACTTGTAGAGGCCCTGCCAACTTGACTTTTTGCAGAAGTGCATCTGGCTCAGAATTTATCAGCAGCTGTGGCAAAATCAACAGTACAGGTCTCAGTGCCGGTGCAGGCAGAAGCTGAGCAAACTAAAAGTAAAAGATAGCGTTTCCACTAATCGGCACCAGCGAGGTTTGGTTGATTAGATGTCAGTGTACCTGAGGAGAGGCGGAAACCTGGCAGGGCCAGTCTGTGTTCAGAAGAATGCAAACACTCACATTTTAATCTCTTTGGAGGACATTACTCTGACTTGTACGAATTTCTTTGAGACTTGACCAAACCTAAAACCAAGTCCTAAATGGCAACTTGCAATGGGTGCTGTGTGTCACCACAATGTGGCTGTGTTCCCACAGCACTCTGAATACACACACCAACTCTCTCTGTCACACACACACACCCACACACACACACAGGCTGTTCAAGGACACCAAAAGCAAAAGCAGGAGGAGTTTGCTTGTGAGAGCTGGGAGAGACACACCTGTGAAGCATTGTGTTTATGCCACCACAGAAACACACACATGGCTGTAATTATCTTATTAGACTCCATTCATGAAATGCATCTTGGTCATTTTTTATATTTTTTTTGTAAGAATAATTTGCTATTGTTAAAGGTTTATTTCTTAGTTCACAGTATGTCAAACTTCAACATTTTCATAGAAACAGATTAATTCCATCATGCATATTCACATTAATTTCCTCGTAATGAAAAGAGAAAATAGAGCCAAACTATACATTATATAAAAACCATTAGCTTCTCAACCCCTTACTAGATTAAAACCAATCATATTTGCTATGATTTTCCATCAAAGGTACTCTAATACAAGACCTTCGCTATTATTGGTCCAACTATTGAATAATTTTCCTTTGCACATTATCACTGTCCACTGTCAACTTATCTTAAAAAAATCTTTTTTTAACCCCTAATGCCCAAATTAATAAAGAACTGGGCCATTTTTAAAGTATGAAAACTTTAGTTAACCCTTTAAGAAAATCTGGAAATATACTTTTTTGGGTATATTTTCTATTTATTACCATGTAAAAGGTAAAAATTACCTTTCTAGTGCAGGAGACCAGTATCATATGGTGAATCATATGGTATGATATGGTATGATATGGTATGGTATGGTATAACGTAGATTAGTGTGGTGGGGTATGGTAATGTTAGTTGTTGGTTTTATATAGAATAAGCACAAAAATGATGAAAATCTGTTTAGCTGATAATTTATTCTCTATAAACTACCTATATATAAACAACTACCTTGTTCTACATCCTTACAAAAGTCCAATTAGTTCCCTTTACAAGGTATAGCATGTAAGGACTGTGTTTCTGTGGAATGAAAAACACAATAAACATGTGAATAGTGCACCTGTTAAAAAAAAAATCTGCAGCAAAATTCTCTTGCTAATGTTCACTCTTATTTTGAGATTCAAGTGAGTTCAAGTCATTGATCTTATGACAAGCACCTATCTCACAGAACGATCAAAATAAGGTTCTGGAGCCCGTGGCAAAACACCGTATCACCAGAAAGTTCAAGTGCATATATGCATCAGGACATTTTACAATAACTGTTCCATGTAAGCTTCTGATTGCCTTTACACAACATAGGACAAAGTACTGACAAGTCTTATTTAAGTAATGTGTCTCAATGAACTGCACCTCTCCGTTTAAGCAGTGCATTTACTACAACAGTAGAAAGAAGTGATAATCCCAACGGCCAACAGCTACTGCCAACAGACAAAGCAGGATTATTACATATCACACATCCATGTGGGGAAAGGGTGTGATAATGCTTACTCAGAAGGGGTAATTATTTTAGTGATGTGTTACCACTTTGTCTGGCATGTTTGTTAAGTTATCTAGAGGTTTCAGGGTGTACACCTGTTTGCATTACTGCCTCATGACAGTAAAGAAGTGCAAAAAAAAGTTTAAACCGTTTGTTTTGGGGGAAAAAAGCAAATAATGTGACATAGTTTAAACAAGATCTGCTTCTGTACCATCAGCTGTAGCCTGCTTAACTGTATTCAAATGACACAGTCGAAGGTGATAAACCACAATGGAAATTATGCTAACAGTTCTTGTCCAGGAAAGGTTTGTGTCACCTCTGCAGCTGCTACTGCAGTAAAACAGAGGGATGGATTTGGTAAAACAACAGTTTACATTTGAAGAATGTGATACAGGATGTTTTTAGAGTGCATGGTGTGTGCTCTTAATGTTAGTGGGTGGAGGTGTTTATTAAGGTAGAGAGGAAAAAATAACATAAAGCATTTGCTATTTGGAGACAAATAGACTTAGAATTAAAGATACGTTGATTATTCATGCTTAAAATAATTAAGTAGCCTACATTTTTTAAAGCAGTTTAAAGTACTGAGGTGCTAATTATGTTCCTGTTGCCACCCAGCAATTTAGAAGAGACTTTGTCTCCCCCTGCACTTTTAGGAACTTCTTCAGAATGTATATTTTTCATAAAATGCAATGCAATATGTAGCCTGATAATAATGCTGTCATGACACACTGTCTTAGAAATAGATATTTTACTAAATACCATGTTAAATGTATTTTTAATCAGTCATATTTAAAGCTGTGGTTCTTTTACCAGTAACTGGACTCAACATACTCTTGTCTTTTTGGGATTTTTGCATAAACCCTCCTGATACACTGCAACATTCATAGATAATAGGTGTTGTAGCCCCGTGCATGTGCAGCAGCGGCTTGTCGGGACCTCTGCAGAGAATGAGGGAGGGGGGTGGGGGGGGAGGCTGGATTGACTGGTTCTGCTTTCTGATTGGCTGATCAGCGCAACGTGTACATCAGTCAGCTACAGGTAGCGCACATGTGACAGTTATCTGCGTATGTCCGGCACAGAGTGACGCTCAGTTGCTTTTCTCTGCTCTGGAACTGACTTTTTTCATTTTTTAAATTATTTTCTCTCTGTTTTTTGTTTTGTTTTGTTTTTTGGCTCATTATGATGACCGGATGCAGTTTTCTATAAACACGCAGGAACAGGACAGTCGGTCTAACTCCCACGGTAAGTCTCGAGTCCCCTCTTTAAGCCACTTTTCTCGTGGCTTGCTGCATTATAATGATCTCGTTTGTGTCATATCTGTTACTACCCTGCTGTAGGGGTGATTAAAAGCGAAGGTCAGGAAAATAGGAGGGGGTGGTGATGGAGAAATCCTCAGAGGCTTTCACTGCGCACGATCTCAGCCTATAAACGTTATCTTTTCAGTTTTAATACTGAGTCTCTATCAGGTTTTAAGGAAATTTCATTTGATCATATTTTAACTCCAAGAAAAGTGAATTTAAGATGAATGCTTAGGCTACTAAATGACGCATGATCAAAGAGAAGTTAGTTTTAGTTTTTAGTGGGCCTAACCTTGAAATGGACATGTGGCCTATCTCTGATTGGATAAGAGAGGCAACATCATGGGCTTTTCACACTGCAAAAGCCCCTAAGATACAATCTAATAAAAAGCTGATTGAACTGCAGGGGAGCTCTACTGAGAGGAATCCATCAAATGATACTTCTTTTTTTTTATTTCTAAATATATTCCCTTTTCACCTCCAGGATTGCTGAAACTGTGAGATTTACACCAACGAAGGGAAAAGGGATGAAGTCTAAAGGAAAAGCTGGGAAACCCTCCAGGAAGCCATGGTCTGACCCAGAGCCAGAAGTTGAACCAGACACAGAACCAGGCTCCAGCGAGCAGGAGGGCTCAGAGGCGTCGGTCCGGATCGGTGGCTGCTGGAGGGGTACCCTGAGGAGCGCGGATGGTAGGCGGCAGGGGGGAGTGGGCAGTGGAGGCCGGCGGCGCAGACAGCATGGCTCCAGCACCAAAGAGCGCAGCATCCGACGGCTGGAAAGCAACGAGCGGGAGCGACAGCGCATGCACAATCTCAATAATGCTTTTCAAGCGCTGCGCGAGGCCATCCCGCACGTGAAGACAGACAAGAAGCTTTCCAAGATTGAGACTCTGACCCTGGCTAAGAACTACATCAAAGCTCTGACCACTATAATCTTGGACATGTCGGGGGCCTGCCTGCCTGCTGGAGGGGTTCCCTCTGAGGCCAGCACTGCCAAGCTGCTCCAGTGCTACCAGCAGCACCTGGAGGAGGAGGGGGAGGATAGTCTCACCCAGTATCTCACCCACATGCAGAGCTTTGGCCAAGACAGCTAACAGTGAGACAGTAAGGTGGCTGAGCATCCTGAGGAGCCACTAGGAGAGGCGCATGGATGATGCGGGACCTGTTCCACGATGTTTCCTAAAGGTTGCTGACCAGAGACAACACACCTGTGCTCAAACATTAGTGAAAGGTGGGCTGGCTAAAACATGCCCTATTTTGTTTGTGGACAATTCATGAAGCAGATGTAAAGACTGCAACAAAAGCCAAGTGGACCATGGTTGTTTTACTCAGAAGGGCTCATCTTAGGCTAACTTTTTTTGTATTTCTCTTTTGCTATGCAGGGAGAGGCCTTTATTCTCTTTTGTCTTATCTTGTCATCTTGTGTTTTCTCTTGGGAAACGTGCTGAGCGTAGCCTCTAATCATCTTTCACAATGAAGAAAGAGAAAGAAAAGCGGAAACATTATAATGCTGTCATTGATAATGATAATTTACAACAAAACCTGAGAATATATTTAACTTCTCTTCTTCTGTAACCAAGCAAGACATTAAAAGAAGAGAAACTGAGGGTTATCAATAAACACATTTATTTATTGAAAATGACTTTTTTTTCCAACCATGCGCAAATGAACCTTGTTAACAGAGTAGCAATGTGTTGGACACTAAGACAGCACGATGTTCATTATTAATGGGTAATACAAACATGTCTTTACACATTTAGCTTTAATAATGTTCCAGCAAATCGAGACAGTAGTTCATCACACATGTGCAAATAAACCGGCATTAAAATAAATTAATATCTGAAATAATCTACGTCATCGGTGAAGAAAGAGTTCACAGCGTTTGATCAGAAAGTACAACACTTCTCCATCTTAATACAGGATCACTGTAACAACCACAGTACCATAATATTAGAGCAATAGTAATATCTTAAAGATTTATAACAAAAATATAGATTTTTTTTTCTTTCTGCTCAGTCATTCTATCACTATCTGGCCAAAGGAAGTTGGCAGCATGCAAATACAAACAGTCCTGAGAAAGAGGAAGGTTCAATGTGAGCAACCACAAGACTTTTACAAGTAATCAATACCACCTCCCCCCCTTTACACCAGCAATTGCGCATGTTCCCATGATGATAATATAGGCATAACACTTTTTTAAAAGTAATATCTGAATCTTTATGAAGCTTAAAGTCAGATGTTTTTATGAGCAACCACAAGTAAAGAGAGCCAGTGTGGTCACACCTCTAAATCCATTAAAGTCACAGGATGAATCTATACATCCCTGCTTATTCGTAATTATTTGTGGGTTAAATTGGACTCATTAGGCTCAGTAAAGTTCTTTATTTGGGGTTCTCTGTATTTTTAAACACATCTCAGGCACTCTAAACCAAGGGCTGCTTCTTGGCTTCATGCATGTTTCTACCATATAAAGCTAAAACCTGCTGAATGCTGTTATCCTCAGGAAACCCACAGTATGTCAACAAAAACCCATTACTGACATAATTACACTTTGTATGGTTGATGCAGCAGAGGAACTTATTGATAAATTTCTCCTGGTTTAGATCTACATCTCTAGCACTGTATCCACCTTTATATTCTCCGATATAAGTTATAGATCACCAATCAGAAGCAGCCAGGGTGACATAGATAAAACCTCTTCTGTTTTGCATACAAGTTCAATGCTTTCAAAAATAATTTTATTCTAATACATCAGTCATAACCTGGTTAACCAGATATATGCCTATAATTCAAGTACACTTGTCAATTCTCTTTCCAGCAAGAAGACCTTTTATAAAACATATCCCACTTACATTTAAACTTTATCTGACACCATAGAGTGTGCCTGACACATGGAGTTTTATGCATATAAACCACAAAAGTTCACATCTTGATGAATAAACAAAAGATAAACAGCACTGGCAAAACAATATAACACAGAAATGCCCATCAAGAGAGAAAAAAACATCAGCAGGTAGTCCTCATACAACAAACAGGTTTAGCTTAGCATTTGTGTTATCATACAGATTGTCCCCACAATGTCTCATTGCACTGCCTCAGCTACAACTTGCTCTCCACTTAAAATTTTAAAGGTTTTAAACTAAGAAAAAATGAGAATGGCTTTGTACAGTATGTGTGCACCAAAGTGTGTCTAACAGCCCACAGCGCTGCCGTTGACCTCTGAGTTTCTGACTGGAAGGAGGCTGGGAGGGGCTGGGCCAGATGGGTCTGTTAAGGAGGGAAGACGGATGCGGGGCGGCTCCATGGAGTTTCCTCTCACCGTGATGTGGTCCCATCCACCCTAGGTTGTGACACAGAGAGGGGGAAGGTAAGAGCTCCAGTTTGTTCAGGAACTGACTTATTTACAACCTGGCTGTGCTCGCTTAAACATATATAAGCTCATGTTCTCACAATGGAACACACCCTTTTGTTGTTAAGGTACTCAGGAGAAATTAGTTATAATAACAACATAATAACGGCATTATGTCTAAGCCTACAAGTGGAGTAGTTTGCTTTTTTAAGAACTAGAAATATAAACATGATTGTCTAGACCTATTAAGACACACATGTAAGCGCTATATCTAAAATTAATTTATCAACAAGTGGAAAAATTACTAAAAAAAAAGGTATAAACTGTACCTAACATGCTCTCAATACTTTATTATGAACAGAACAAATAAAAACTGGACATCTTTATTATATTTCAGTTGATTTTTATATTTAAAACAATCACAAACTACTTGTACATCTTCTGTGTCAATGTGTATTAGCTAATCATTGTCGGTGAGAAGCCAAATGGAAAGGAGTTAGACCAATGTATTGTCCTCAAAATGCATCCATACTGAGTCTTTATTCCTTACCCCAATGCCGTAATCCCATGACTGTCCTTTTGGTTCCAGGGGTTGGACGCCAAGTCGATGGCACACTGTCCCACAGCTAAGACTGTGGGTGCCCTGAACCTTGTCTGCTATGACCCACACCTACCACATCACAACAACACACAAATCATCCACGTGAGAACTGATTGAAAACTGACAAACATATTGAATATGGTTGAGTGGGAGGACAACAAAGCTTCAGTTTGGAATTTTCAAACACATAAATGATGTGATGAAAAATCTGTTAGTTGTGAAAAGGATGTTCACGTTGTGCCAAATGCACAAAATTAGTTATAAAAAAAAGACTTAACAAATTGTCAACATGCACCAGTACTATACTACTATACTATACAGTCATTTTGCAGATGCTTTTATCCAGAGCGACTTACAAATGATAAGCAGTCATTTTAACCATAGCTATTAACCTAACATGCATGTCTTGTGGGACATGTCTTGGGGGACAATAGTAATGTCCTGGTCCTTACCTGATCCAGGGGCCCGACAGAAACTTTGCGCACATTGTTAGAGATGTGTTCCCAAGAGGAGCCCTGAGGATAGCTGGGTGTCACACCCTGTCGGTACCACAGGTTACCTGAACAAGAAAAATCCAGGCCAGACACCCAATCAGAGATTTTCCACCATCCATCCCTCCATTTTCTACCGCTTTTCCCTGAACGGGGTCGCGGGGGGTCTGGAGCCAATCCCAGCTCACAACAGGCAAGAAACGGGGTACACCCTGGACAGGTCGACAGTCCATCGCAGGGCCAACACACATAGACAAACAACCATGCACACACTCCTATGGGCAATTTAGAGTCTCCAATCAGCCTATCCCCAATGTACATGTCTTTGGACTGTGTGAGGAAGCTGGAGAACCAAAGCTAACATGGGGAGAAGATGCAAACTCCTCACAGAAAGATTCCCGGTCCGACCCCCACCCCAACCAAGGCTCGAACCAGCAACCTTCTTGCTGTGAGGCCACAGCGCTAACCAACTGTTCCACCATGCAACCTGAGATTTTCTACCATGAAACATATATAAAGCCTCTAAATAGCATTGAAGCATGGCTGTAAACACAATCGAGGCGCTTTACCATTTTCATCTACGGTACAGACTGACGTCCTTCCAACAGACACCTGCTTCAGCTTCTGTTTGGCTGGAGAAGGGATTTGATACCAACAATCTCCTGCAGAGGGAGACACAGCATATCATATTGAAGAGATGGAGCATTTTGAAGAGTGGTTTCTATGACTCGGCTCTGTTTTTGTAACTTTGTTTTTGAGTCTTTGATCATTATGATCACCATTATGCTGCCCCATGTTTTTTTTTCCAAGTTTCTCCCACTGACCTGCTGGACTCTGTGGTGAGACCGAGCCCCTGTAGAAAGCAGAACCGTCCCTGGCAATGGCCCAAACCTGACTGGCAGCTCCGACGGAGATGGACTTGAAAGGCTGGTCTGTCCCTACATGAAGCCATGAGGATCCCTGAGAGATAAACAGAAAATTTTACAATAACTGTCTCTCATACAAGCATACCATTCACCCCAAGTTGGGAAATTTAGGTGTTGTACTGCTGCAACACCTAAATTTCCCAACTTGGGATGAATAAAGTAATTCTATTCTATTCTATACTGTAGCTCCCCTCAGAGCAATGGTTTCTCCTTCATTCCCGCCCTGAACATCATTATTGTACAGTATTTTCCTGATTGTGAACTTATTATAGCAAATAAACAACATTTCATTATATTTCTTTAACATAATGGCCAAGTACTAAATCTATATCTCACTGATTCAGTTCTCTGTATCTACTTTAAGGACTTGGTTTTAGAATTGTGTCTGGTTAAACTAATGACAAATTCCCTGCCTGTTATTTTATTTATATATTTATTCCAACATATCATGTAAATTAAGACTTTAAGCTCTTGGGAGTGCCTGGTGAGACTCTGGCTTATGTGACAAAATGTGCTTTGTAATGTGCAAGATGCTGCAACTCAGCAGAGGGGCCCCTGTTTAATTTTTTTTCATTCATGATCACTGGGGTGTATTAAATCCATCTTACATGATTATTTCTAAGTTAAAAAGAAAATGATAGTTAAGTGCTTATGGTTGACTCATGAAAAGGTCTTAAACTCATTCATGGGATGTCAGCTTGGATCTTAGACTCACAGCAGGTGTCAGTGCGGTGACTCCCAGTCGACAGAGCACATCTCCCTTGTTACTGATTGCCCACAATGGAACCGTGTCCACGGTGCTCTGAGTTGCACTCGGCAGGATGGTTACATCACTCAGTGGGATGGGTGGAATTTCTTGCCATGGCCCCGTAGTGTTCAATTTACATTTCCTGAGCAGCAGGAGAAAAAAAGAGCAACATTTTTCACAGGGGTCCTTATTAACATTTAATAACAATTTAATCCAGCAGCTACATCCTATATTAGTCACATGTTCACACTCAACATAGCTCATTCTGTTCTGCTATATAAAATTGTATAGTAGAAAGAATTATTATTTCCATGTCTTAACAAAATAACTCCTATCAGGTCTCCATGCCCACATTTTCAGAATGGCACAACAAAGAAAAACAACAACTATCACATTTAATAAAGACTTTAGGATCACTAAGCAAAGCCTGCACTGAATAATAGCTACTGCTGCATACTACAGTACCTCGCCCATCGTCTGCGTCGAACAAAGTCCTTGATTGTTTTATATCCGTGATATGACCTGTGGGGAAACAATGGGGAAGTGAAGAAATTAATTATAGACAAAAGATTTTAAAGATTTAAATGAGAAAGAGCAAGTGAAACCAACGCTGGAAAATCAGCAGCAAATTGCCAGCCTTCTCTGTCTGTCCCTCCTGACACGCTGTAGTCGATAGCCCAATCAGAGACCTGGAAACAGGAAACAAGAAGTGAAAGACTGAACACACCTGTAGTTTTAGCCAGAAATAAGTCGTTTGTTTCCTAAGAAATATACAGAAAAGTATGATGGTGGTCAACCAATATGATACAAAACTGGTTTCAGTTCACTATGAGAGATCCCCTGTGGTTGTGCATATGTGTGGAGCTTACCCATGTCCACTGAGGAGAGGGAGGTTTTGTACTCGTCTTTGTGCACTCATGCAATCCTGATGCATCACTCCACATGTACCGGTCTGTTGGGAGACCTCTAAAAAATAAAAGCATTTTATTCCAATAAGTCTTGTATGGCTGGACAGATACCAAACATTAAGTCTGAATGACATGGAAAAAACTAGTTGAGATTTTTCTAAATAATATTGTTATTGTGATTTAGTTTATAATTTAATATTTTAAATCCCAGCAGAAAACACAGAGACACATACTTGTACGCGTGCCCACACAGATGAGCATTCAGAGCACGCACATTGAGCAGTATGTCGTTTTATCCATCAGAAAATCCTTAAAATATATCTGTTTAGA
>JBAMHV010000023.1:13910676-13932076 GCA_037177535.1 Pseudomugil gertrudae
AAGCTGCAGACCTCTTTCAGCCTCTATGTCGGGAGAAGGGGGGGGTCCTAGACCCCCCCCCCCCCCCCCACCACCCCCACCCCCAGACAAACAAATATACAATATAATAATACACCTGTGAACCATTCTTTTTAAAAGGAAACACATAATCTCCTCTCTTAAAGTTTCTTTTGGGTTTCTTGCAGGACAAAGCTTCAGTTTGAATTGTTTAAATGTATTTTATTAATATGCACATAAATTAATAAGCATCTGGGATGAGGTAAAGTATACATTTAGCTTTTTTGTCAATCGGAAAAGTGTGTGGAAACTGAGATGTGTTGTGCTGTGTCATGCGGTTTTCATAAAACATGTGCCATCTGGCTGCATTAGTTAGTTCCACAGAGACAGACGAACCATAGATAACAGAGGAACACAAGCAAATCCGAGGAGAGCGATTAGACTGGTCCTCACATGTCTACCGTGCTCAATTGATTCGCTTTTGCTGTGAATCATTTGAGGTTTTGGTGCAACTGAAAGTTAACAAATTTTCTATGCTTTATCTTTCTTCCTGAGAAATAACTGAGATGTTTCAGTTTTGTTCTGTCTGAATCAAACAGTTTCTTTCATCATGTCATCCAGACATAAATGGCTCACGTGTTTGTGTACATGATACTTTCCCCTCAGGTGGCACTCATGTTGACATGTTTTGTGTATGTTATCTGCAGATAATACCCAGCTGTTCTTCATCCTGTCATGTGCTGCAGTTCTTGTAGCAACTTTCTCCTTTATCATAGTCATGACTTGTCGTCCACGGCACCACTGCAGGTCACAGGTAATGCACATGAACATCTTGTTAAATCTTATTATGAACCGGGTGTAATAGCCTTTTATAAATGTGAAATTTTCTTTTACTTCACCTATTATTTTTTAATAAGCTTGGATCTAATAAAGATATAGATATGTGAAAGCCTTTCAATCAAATTGATTCTTATATCTATAACACTTTACATATAAAATACCACTGCAAGAGACTAACATAAGCATGATTAGGGAGCATCAAAACCTATCCTACCACACCCATCTATAATGTAAAAGCTTATATTCTATGCAACATTGTGAAGGTCATCCGGACATGTATAATAATACAACTATGGTAGTTTGCGGGCTGCACGGTGGTGTGGTGGTTAGCACTGTAGCCTCACAGCAAGAAGGTTGCTGGCTCAAGTCTCGGCTCAGACGGCCTTCCCGTGTGGAGTTTGCATGTTCTACCTGTGTTACATGTTGCATGTTCTTTACAGGTGCTCTGACTTCCTCCCACTGTCCAAAGACAGGGTTATTGATCATTCAAATTTGTATGTAGTAGTGAATGTGTGTATATCTGGTTGTTTGTCTGTCTGTGATGGACTGGTGACCTGTACAAACAATAGCTGGGATAGGCTCCAGCTACCCACAACCTGTTATTGGAATAAGTGGTACAGATAATGGAAGAGAATGGTAGTTCACAAAGCAGTTAAAGAAGACTTAGAAGAAAAAACTAATTAGGCTGAAAGTTTAACTGCATTTACCTCTAAAAAAGTGGTATAAACAAACAAAAAAGAAAGAAAAAAGACAGATTAAAAAATGGGTACAATACGATAGACTATGTTCCATCTGATAAATGCTCTAATCAGTAGTATTCTTTGTTTTCAGTAGCTCACTGACTGGGAAGCCACAAAAGATCATCTGTTGTCATTAATAAATCAAACAGTACCTGAGAAACTAATTCCATGGTGCAGAAACTTCACAATCAAACTGTTAAAACACTCATTTCACTGTCTTTGAAACAGCTTTTTCTTTATTTTTTAAAATGTTTGAAACATGGAAAAAGTGGAACTTACTGACTTTTGTCTGGTACGTATCCACAGATTGCAACGTCCAGTAACGCCATGTTTGTCAAGGACCAGGAGTCAGGGGGTCGAAGCAAAATCCTTTTAAAGATCTCCAGTGCGGAGAGAGGTGAGAGAGAGCCCCTCATCATGCAGCATGGAACCCAATACATTTCATAATACTGCACCTATATCTTCTCCCCTTGTGGCAACAAGCTGTGACTAAATGGATGTGTGTGTATTTGAGAGAGGAAAATGTGAAAGTAATGAGATTTATTTAATAGCATGTTTTTCCTATCTTATTCTAGACATTGCTTGTAGCTAATCTGTGCTTGTGTATATACCATAAACAAAGCAGCATCAGTGCCTCTGTGTAACTTGCCTTGTCATTGATGTTAAGCTGAAATACCAAACTCTGTATTTAATACTAAGTAATAGCAATATTGATCTATTAATGAGTTGCACAGCTGAGGCTGACATTCAAATGAACTTATAATTAATTAACAGCTGAAGTGCAGATCATGTTTAAACAATGAGCATTGATTTATTTATGTTGTGATCATCTGTTTATGCCTTTTTCAGACAAATGTAGGAAATTTGGGCTTTGCTTTGCTTTTGCATTCATTAAAAGATTAACCAACCTCAGGTTATTGAAATCATTGTTTGTTTTCAACATTTATACAAACGTTTTACAGTGACTATGTTAATTGCACACTGTTTTTACATTGTATGCCTCCTACATTGTCATGCCAATAATCAACTTTCAGTATTCATCATATCAATATGTCACACTCCACGACATCAAGTAGTGAGACGAGCAGCAAGAGCGCCATGACATAGAGAACTGTAGAAAAACGGAGGTGTGAATGTCATCACATCCATGTTCCATGTGGTGTTTGTCATATTTGGAGCCTTTTATTTGAATGTAAAGGCTTACAAAGAGGAAGGGTGTGATGGTAGAAGCAGCAAGTCACAGTTTAGTCACAGTAAAGCAAAAGTCTGAACCACAAATCTAATGAAGACCATTTAGGCAACATTGCTCCAACAATTAAGCTTCTGTAACTTCTGCACAGAGTTGTTAAAAGAGGTTTTGATGGAATTCTTAA
This sequence comes from Pseudomugil gertrudae, assembly GCA_037177535.1. Taxonomy (NCBI): domain Eukaryota; kingdom Metazoa; phylum Chordata; class Actinopteri; order Atheriniformes; family Pseudomugilidae; genus Pseudomugil; species Pseudomugil gertrudae. The sequence goes on from JBAMHV010000023.1 coordinate 13,913,627, forward strand.
TAGGAGGCAATTAGACAGATTCTTTTAGATTTACTGTAAGCAAAGAACAGAAATTGGATCATAGATGAGGACAGAATCAGCCACTGCAACTGCCTCCATGAGCTGTTCTTGGTGAGACTTTCCACAGGTCTTGAAGTACTTGAGCAGTCTTTCTAATTAAAACATCCTTCTAGAAACTAAAAGAATCCTGAAAAAAATGTCTGCCAATGGAAGTGACTAAACTATATCAACAGGTTGCAAATGTAACCTCTTTCTGTTAACAAGAGGTGCTGGATAAGGTGCACAGGTGTCAGGCTGTCAGCTCAACACTCTGCTCTGCTGCATTCCTGGTTATACAGTATGCTCCACTAATTACCAAACCAGACTCAGATATATTTGCTTGTCTACTTCTGCACATGTTGCACAGTTACATAAAACAATAACCTATAAGAACAAGGTTTCAGGCAAAAGAAGAACAAGTACTGTACTGTAGTGTTCTTTAGAAAATACACGATGAACAGCCTGTAATTTCTGAGAAATATAAGTGCAGTTTGATAAATATTTTGTCCTGCAGTTTATCATCTACAAGCATTAAAACGTGGATACACAAAACCCCCAAATATTTAATCACAGGGATCAGGAGCATGTAGTATTTTATATGTAATTATAACCACTTGTCAAGAGCTTTAAGCTATTTTAAATTCACATACGTGCACATTTCCACATCTGTGTAGTCACAACCACCAGAACAGATGAGTTCTATATGGTGAGAAAGATATAAAAGATAGAAGAAACTAGCTGACTGTGTGTAAATGTTATGCATCTAAACCTAAAACAAATCAAACCTTACATGGATAAATTAATAGTTGCAGCTATATTAGCAGAAAATAGAAAATTGTAATCTTCTAGATTGGGAGATTTTTCAGACAGGTCCCACAATCATCAGCTAATCTTAATTGTTGTCCAGGACACTATTTAAACTTGTTTAGCCTGCATACCTGCACTGCTTCCTCCACAAGCTGCTTTGCAACACACCCACATAATTAGTCTCTGTCATTAATGCTATTTCTGGAATGGAACGTAAAGAAGCCTTAAACAAATGTTAGGCTCAAAAGGTTTCCGTACTGGATATCTTGAGGGGCCATTTTGCTAACAAACTCTTAGCTTTTGATATGTGTTGACACAAACAAGCTATTCTATGCTAAACATGATTTAACTATAAAAACTATATTCAACAACATTTTGCCTGCAGGTTAACATATGATGGTAACTTCAAAATCTTTCAGATATAAAAATGCACGTGAATAACTAAACATGCTATAAATGTTATTAGACTTTAACGCAAAGCACTGCTGTTATTATCCTGGGGATGAGCAAACATGAAGGAGATGTGTGGACCCAAGGCAGGCAGGAGGCAGAAGGATGCAGACAAGGATATTTATTATAACAAAAACCAGCAAGTGAGACAAGGCATCCAACTAATAACTACAACTAATGAACCACAGGGAAGAAACAGAAACTGGGAATAATATATACCCTGAGAAACAATGGGACACAGGTGGAGTGGATGAGCTAAATTAAACCAGGTGAAACAAATTAAACATAATGAGTGAAGCTAAAACACAAACAGACAAAACAGGAACATATCAAAATAAAAAAGGAAACACTCAAACACAAACCAAACTATGACAACTGCTACTTGCATGTTAGCATGCTAACATTTTGTAATAAAAGTAGGTGTTACCATATTATTTATTGTGATTTCTCACTTGTGAATTATGTCTGGATTTGAGTCCTATACACAAGGGTTTAGATTGAAAATAAAAATAATTTCTTATTCATTTTAATTTGTATGTATGATTTTTATGAAAATTAAATTACAAATCTAAAATAAATAGGTTGATCTGATCTGGGTCATGTTTAATGACCTTAGAGATGTCACAGAATCGTTAATTATGAGTCCTTTGATGAATCTTAGGTGTCAAAGAAGCAGTGGGGAGCTGCAGATGTTAAAAACTGACATTGCTCCTGTCAGTCGACCTTGAGTGAAGACTTTTGTAGTTCTGCAGCGTTTAACAGTAACAGCCTCACTTGCTTTTTAGATCACATTTACCATAGCTCTAGGAGTTATTTCCCTCTGTATTTGTCAGCTCTGTTTCACCTCATGAAGCTGTTAAACCATTATTGTTTATTATTACATATTATTACAACTGTTACATAAACATAAAACATATTCAGATCAAGATATGCCTTTTTTTAGGAAACACTTAAATGTTTTTTAACTCCATATGCAAATCTTGGTGATGTTCAGCTTAGAGGCAATAAGAAATAGAGACAAGCTGAGTTTTTTTACATTTTATTTTCAGGTACTGGCTCTACAGATCTGAAAAAGGTCTGTCACATGTAGATGATGTAAATGAAGGAGAAAATGTGCATATGTGGAAATGTATGTAAAATATAAATTTCTTTATTTGAAATTACCGTAGTATTCACAGTAAAAGAATGCAGTAGCACATCTCAGCCTAAATATAATTCTTTTTCTTGTTGTTCCTTCAAGTTGTGCATTAATCCTAAAAGTAAAAAAAACCAAAACAAATAAAAACAAGTTGTGTAATAATTGTGCTTTCATTAGTGTGGGTTTAAACGGAGCCAAACTTTCCTGCCATTATATCAATAAATGAATAAATAACTGTAAAAAGCATAGAGCTTTATGCCTATTTAGCTTTGTTTTTTTCCTTCTAGCTAGTGAGTGGCTGGATGAAGCATTTAAAGGAGAGTTTAACACCACCTCAGTCCTTTAGGCGTCTCATCTGTTAATCATGGCTAATGCCACACATGTTGTCAGTTGACCTCAGCTAATAGAGTGTAAAAATCCCACTCAGCCCGTGTTGTTAAACTACTCATGTCACTACAGTCTCACCTGCTTAATCTAGAAGAAACAAGGTGCTGCTCTAAAACTGGCATCCTTAAACAAAGTCTACCTGATTTAGATCTATTGACCTCAGCTGACCCTGAGTTACAAAACAAGACTCTTAGTGTCCAATGAAGACATTAATATAAGATATACAATCAAAAAAATGTATTTGGTAGATTAAACACACTTAGATGAAACTTTGTAATGGATTTCATCTTTATTTTATTATTTATCATGCATGGGCAAAGCAAATCATTTTCAACAGTTAGAAAAAAACTTGTAATCGCACTTAATCTTAAGGGAAGGCCACACGATAGAATCTACAAATCTTACATGAACTAAATACATGTATTTCAAAACACAGTAACAACACATCAAATTCCACTGGACAAGCACAGTGAATAATAATAAAAAAAAGATGACATACAAACATTTAAATTACATTTAAGTACATGTTTGATGGCCCTTATGGGCCTATTTGTTCTGTTGACTATGTGCTTAATGAGACAACACAGAAGCAGCAATGTCACAACCCACGAATAAAAATATTTCACAACACTGTAGCTATGAATATATTTTCAACATAATTCATATTAGACAGGTTTGAGTTCTGAGGGAGTGGCAGGAGGAAAACACACTGATAGACCCACGATGATCCACCTATTCACGGCAGCCGCTAGTGGCGTGTTAATAGTATGTTTGCTATTATAATCCCCTCAGAATGATTCAGTTATACACAAGGACAGAACACATTCTCATTAAAAAGCCTAATGCATTTGTAGCAGTAGTGTACATTTATCCAACACCAGGTCATTACATCATAGAGTTTTAAAAGGCGAATCATGGAGATGAGGGTTTGAAACTAATCCGTGCAGGGACACCATGGCTGTAATAAAGTTATACTCCCACTCCAGCAATTTGCACTTTGGTGTGTGCCAACCAGCCTCCTTCACACAAAATAAAACAACGGCAACAAAAAGCAAATAGTACATTTTTTTGTGATGCATCCATAAACTCATGACATGTTAGCATAGCTCTGGGCCATCATGTGACAGTGTGTCAGCCATACCCATTCAGTTTGTTTCAGTAATTTGTAACTTATCAAGCAAACCATTTGCACTGATTTTGATAGCTAAACCAAACCATTAGTGGCTGGGGGTGCCAGTGGAAAAGTAACATATGAGTAGATAGCAGAGAAGCTAATGGAAAGTGTTATTATGTAGGAAAACTTGTGCAGATGTAGGACTGTGTTGTGCTGACAAATAGAAGCTGTATCCATGTAGAGATCTCTGCAATATCCATCAGTTTTTTTGTTTTGTTTTTTGTTGCCATAAACCAAAGTGGCAATTTCAGGTGATGTCATGAGATCCGGTTTGTTTGAATGTTTGGCGCTAATGACCCCCCCCCCCCCCACCCGGCTTACAGAAAACAGGAAACAAAAACTTTGTCACACATCTTCTTAATTGAAGATCATAAAGGCCTTGCAGTAACCTTTGAAGAAAACATTTTCAAATGCTGTAAGGGAGGAAATACCAGCTAATATGTTTGCCGGTATGTCACAGATTTGTTTTAAGCGTTAGGAAGTCTCTCCAAACACATCTCCAAGGGCCGTTTGAATGCTCCCCTTCCAAAAACTTCAACACTGCTGGCTAGCCAGGAGATCACGTTCCCAGGGATGTAAGAACTGCAGTTTGCCATAGACTGGATCTCAATTGGCTTTAGAATACGGTCCCAAATGTTCACCTGACTCATCTCACCCACGAAAGCCTGTCCAGCATCAAAGCGTCCACCTACCACATCCTGTGAGGACAAGTAAACCATCAAAGGTACATTCAACCAGCATCAAAAACATTATTAGACGTAATCGTCTTTGTAAAGCAGAGGAGACAATCCACAGGAATAAAAACTTTCTTCTGGTGTTTTCCGGCCTTGTTGTGGTCCCAGCTGTGTGACCATCATCCAGTCTCTACATAATTTTACACAGTTTTAAGCATTGGTGTTGTACCAGAAAGGGAGAGTTTACTCATTTTAATTGAAAGCTTATCTTTGTAACGTATTATGCTTAACTTTAGTTTAGGTTTTTCTGTTATTATTTTACATTAGTTTCTTGTATTTTTAGAATTAAGTTTTTAAAACTTCATGAATGGAAGCAGGAAAATATAATAACATCATATAACAAGGAAGGCTCTGATTCACTTTGAAAGTACTGGGTGTCGAAAAAAGTGCATATCTGTGGACAAATAAGAATTTTTTTATTTCATGTTATACAAAAGTTCTATAGACTGGAGCATCACCAAGCACTGAATATGACTTTTTGTTTTGAGAGTATAAAGGCTACTAAATGTGTTGTTTTAACAGTGAGCATGGTTGCGTAAACGTGCAACCTGCGTCTGCATATGAAAACGCAGCGTTCACACGCAATTTGTGCGTGTTGGGGGAACATGTCTGTAGGCCTACTACATTCATTTTGCGCGTGCAAAGTGATCTATCAAGCCAGATAGATTTTTTTGCCTCACTGAAACTGCACCTACATATAACGTTTCAAAAGGAGGTGCAGTCCGTGTGCGTAATTGCGCACACGTGGCCGGTGTTATTGCCCAAAAAGGAAAACATCGAAGACGCAGAGAGAATTTTTTTCACCCTCTTGTGAATATTTCTGGTATGAACAAGGAAATAGTCATCAAAACGTATCGTTTGTGGAATTTTGGATGTTTTGGAGGAACTCTGGGTTTTAAGCAAGTCACGAGGGGGAGTCACGCCATACCTGCAAGGACAAAACTCCCTGCAAGGCTGTGCTTTTTTGTATCTGGGTCATGTCAGTGTATGGTAGCTGCCACAGCTGATCCACATTCCCGTTTTTTGGATGTGCTGTTTGAAGCACACCTGTCATTGAATGGACACAGATAATATGTTTCCACATTTTCGGCTGTCATTAAATCAGACCAAACAGGACTTTTGTGGTAGCTTCATTGTGGTAGAACAACAGATTGCATTCTTTTGCAGTTTGTGTCCCCCGCAGATACTGAGCATGTACAGACATCGCAAACACATTTGCCAATTCTGACGTGCGTCTGTGACACCAAAGCAAAAAACCTCTGACATTGTGGCACAATTATTTTATTCTGATCAACAACTTTCTGTTCTCCAAGTTGCATCGAGTTTCCTTTAGCGTTTTTATCCAAAACTCGCAATGCTGCAAACTACCAAATGCGTAAAACCCTGGTTTAGTTAAGGACTCGTCAACATGTTTGCGCCTGCCGCCAATTACTATTAATCATGCGCAAACCATGGTTTAAACACACGCTCAAAATGAAAAATTGTACACGCAAATCGCCACACACAAGTTGGGATCCATTTGCCCATAGCTTGTCATCAGTTATTTCATGTATTCCCATTTGGGGATTGAGATGATTAATTAAATATGTAGGACACTATTAGCAATATGTGAAAAAAGAAAGAGTGTAGGTTCATTAAATTTAGGAATGATGTGCAAAAGATAGAAGTAGCCTAAAACAGATGTATATCTATCACTAGTTCTATAAAAGAGGCCTGAAGAGACGTTTGCCCTCTCCTCCCTTTCAAACCTGATCAGGCGTGCCATCATTTGCAATGCAGGAATCATTTATAATAAAACTACAGTTTAATTTTTGTGTCTTTCTTCTTGTTTTCAGTCTAATGCAGAAGTTAAAATGTAACTTTCTTTGCAAACATGGAAATTTCTTTTTCAGAAGTTTTTCAGAATATCTGAGGTTTGGGGCGGGATGTTGTAATCTATTAGTAAAGGCTTTCTGATTGATTACTGTTCGCAATAATACACATAGATGTCTATACATCATACTGTAACTGGACTACTGGACTTTTAACACTTGACATTTAATTTTCAATACAAATAACTTTCTACAAGCAGGCAGTAGCTTTGGTTGCTATAGTTTCAGCTTGGGTCATTGGTGCTGAGAGTTAATGCTAACATTAATCTGCTGGCATGCTTTTGAGGATATGCTGATGTTGGCCTTGCTTGTCATGGATTAGTTGAGGTACTTTGCATGCAACATTTCTAACTTACAGTTTAACAGGATAGGAAAGACATTTGTTTAGTGGGTTTTTACTTATTAGCGTTTTGTTTTCACAAATGAAACTTTTGTCAGATCAACATGGTCTTGGATTATGAAAAAATTATTACAATCCAATTGATGGCTGCAGAGACATTTCAGTGTGAAACCATTCAGTCACAAAACAACAGACCATAAATCATACTTTGCTTATCAAGCAAAAGTTTATTTTTGATATATAAATTATCTTTATGGTGCATTTGTGTTGTTTTCTCCAAATATTTGATAAGAAAAGATTCCTTTTCTCAACTAAACACATTCATTGTGGAGACCTCAGCAGATGTTTTGCTCTTTCGTCATGGCAACGTGCCTCTACCTCCTTTCTGCTGCTTTTCCCCTGGTTGATTTTCCTGTTCCCACCTACAGCTTGCAAAAGTTCCTCCTAAGCTGCATCACTTATTACTGAAACAGCTTGACATAGCACCTTAAAGACTTGATTTGACATAACATGAACAAGTTGCTTCAAATAGTTGATAAGACATTGTTCATTTGTAAAAACCCAGAAGTCACTGCAGCGTAATTTCCTTTCAAGTGGCTGTCTCATTTGCTCGCGACAAGAAAAGGAAAAGTAATGACAAATAATAGGAACACAATGACACCAAGTGTTTCATTACATGTTCTTACCTGCTCCTGCCCCAGAATGATGACTCCTCCAGGTTTGATAGGATGCCAGGCGGCGAGGTTCTCACCACTCCCCAGCTTCTCCCCATCTTGGTAAGCCTCCCACTGGCCATCCCGTGTGGTCCAGGAGATGCATATGTGGTGCCACTTTCCATCACGTACCTCTAGAGGCAGCTGGGCAACCTACAATAAAGGGACATTGCACTTTTGGAATAGCAGATTTTGCCTTTTAATTTGTTCTTATCAAAAAATCCACATCTGTCCAATGACTCGCCTTGTCATTTATAAGAAGCTCAATTGGGTTATTGCCCCATTCAATCAGCACAATCTCATTTGCTTGCCCTGGAACGCCGTAGGAAAAAGGTGTCCCAATACCAGGGCTGGCACTCGACTTGATCCACATGCAGAGTGTGAAGGCGTACATTTCTGGAAGGCTCTTAGTGAAACGGCCATACAAATAGTTGGTCCGCTGGGGGAGGGAAAGCTTAAACTGCTCTGGAGACTTGAAGTCTCCTCCCCCTGAAAGGTAGAATAGATAGAGAGGATGCAAGTGCAGGGAGAAAGAAGTGACCCGTTAATTTCATTTCATGCTCAATGCACACAAAATGATCTGCAGATCTTTTCTAATGTAATGTCCACTACAGCATGGTGTGATTAGTACATTTTAAACTTGCTGGTCTGAACATCTGCAGTAGAGCTGCATGTTCATGTAGATTTCCCTGCTCACTGTTCAAATAATCATACCTTTACAAAAGTCTTATCTGGACTTACTTAGCTATATGTGCTGGATGAAGGAACAAGCAGTGTTTTACCTTTCTCCAGTTCAGTGATCCGCTCCACCAGAGCATTCAGGGTGCTCTCTGTCTTTAACCTGTAGGCAGCTGTGGCGTTGGACAGCTGGCTTTTTTCCTCTTCCAAGTTGCTGACTTTTTTCAGAAGCTGTTTCTCCAGTTCTCCCAGCCTACGTTGCAGCAGGTCACGTAGCTCACTGGGAAATGAGGCGCCAGATATGTTGGCTCTCATTTGCTGTTGCTACGGAAGGATGAGCAAGAGATCATGAGGAGGAAGTGCAGCAAGGTAATCAGGGGAAGTGCATGCAGGTGATTCCTTATGAAACAAGTTGGGACTCTATATCACAGTGTGAAAGCTTCCGGATGTAGTTTTAAACATTACATGTAAAAACTGGAATACTTTCTCTACAGTTTAGCAACTGAACTTGGACTGGAAACAAAATAGTGACAATTTAATTATGTGTTAAAGAAGAAACTATTACATTTTTTAAAGGTAAAAGCAACATAAAACATGCTTTAAGCTACCTTTTAGGGTGGACATATCCTCAACACACTGTATCAGTATACAGATACTTCCTTTGATGATCATTGGCAAATTGAGAGGTGATTTACAAAAGAGCCTAAAGGTAACTACCACTTGCCTAAATACTGTAAATCCATTCTCAAAATAATCTTTTACGCAATGTGTTGCTCTGCTTTGCCCAGCTAATGCTTACCTCCAGGTTCTCCAGCCGATCCTTGAGCCCCTGCATGGTTTTTCCAAGGTTATCGATAGAGTCGTTTGGATCTCTGGGAACATCACCCATTGTATTCTGCTTGTCTTTCCCCCATGAACCCCCTTTGCCGTACTTCCTGTCTGCAGCGGCTGATGCGCACAGGGACAGCTTTGAAGTTAGCTCGTTGATGGTGCCCAGCTGCTTGGAAATAGTTTCTTTTTGTTGTAAAATGGTCTCACGTAGCTGCATGACTGTGTTTCTGAGTTCCTCTTCTTGATCTCCGACGGAAAGCTCAGGTAATAACGTTACGGGGCAACTGGCGTCTCCGCTGATGGGTATTGCCCGGCAGATGTAGCGCTTCCCATCGTCCGCCTGACCGCTTGTTAGATGGTCACAACTCAGGGCAAAAACGCACAACATGCCGCACAAAAACGAAAACATTCCGTTTGTTTGTGTTGAAAGGGAAAAACAACGGGAAACTTAACTCCAAACTCGCAATTCGTCCCGTTTGAACTCTCCAGTTTTGCGCGTAAAAGCGCACCAAAAAGCCGCAGGTCTAATAATTTCTTCAAAGTTGCGCCATGACCAAGCAGCATAATCAAGAAAATCCAATCAAGTGTGAGTCTGTCACCTTAAGCCCGTTAATGCTGCTTGTACCAACAGGACTATTTCTGGCACAGAGCGCGCGCACAGTGTGGTGCTGAACGGACAGCTCGTTGCACGAAAGCGGATTACCAAAAAAAGGTGTCCGTGAAAGCGCACTGATTGGTTAAAGCTGGTTGACGTCACAGGCGCGGGTTTGATTATTTGTAATCGGGTAATGAACCAACAAAAACGCGATGTTTTCACAGTTATTCTCTCATTTGATCACACAGACGCCCTTCCTCTGGTTTCAGCAGGTATCCTTGTTTAATGCAGCTGAGTTATGTTCAAGTAAATGAACAATATTCACTCCAGCTGTGCGGGATTTATTGCAAAAGAGAAGTAATTGTTGCATTGTCGAAAACATTTCTAATGTCTAAACCTAGATAATAGGGCTATTTAAGGTCTGAACCGTGTGAAACATGACAATTTTTAAATGCGGGCAATCTTTCTCATTAAAGCCAGCAATGAAGTAACAGGATGTGGTGGTAAACAATTAGCAACAGTTGCCTGCCTAGCTTTAAAGGTCAATAAAACCTGGTGTGCAGTCAGACATACCACTGTGCTTTGCTCATGTAGTGTCTTTGACTAAATCAGAAATGTGTGGGTCAAGGATGTTTCTTTATTTCAGTGAAGCAATAAAACAATGCAATTTAATTATATCCAAAAGTCTACTGTTCAAAAAGTAATTCCAGTCTTCTTGTCACGACATTTTGAGGAGCTGGACATATTTCTACAAACAGTGAGGTTGCGATCATTTCAAAAGCCTTTTTGAAGTAATTTTAAGAGCTGTGGTCTGAAATGTGACATGAATATTATTGCATAAGAAATTAAACAGTGGAATCATTGTCTCCAGGCTTCTCCACATGATTGTCTCCATTTCCATCTTTCTATTCTGTTTAATCCAGTTCAGTGTCATAGGAAGGCTTCTATCCCAGCAAAAGGACACCTTGGACATCACCATTCTGTCTCAGGGACACTGCATGTCCTTTATACCACAGAACCCAAAATAGGTGTTGGGTTTAAATTTTGGCAAAAGAAGAAAAAAATATATATTTTTTTGCTTTTATCTCTTTAATTAAATATTTATAAGTCCCTCTTTGGGTCACATTAATAAAATAGTCTGACAATAATTTCAAGCAGAAAATCATTTCAGACATTTTTACAACCTCGTGTCCAAATAGTTTGCACTGTGCATAATGCAGCTAAATAAAAATGGAAGATTGTGCATTGTCAGAGTCTTTACTGTTTTATGTTTCTTTTTTAAAAACACTTTAGATGCAGTTTGAGGCAGATTGGAAAATCCCTATTTTTTAGATGTTTTGCCATCAAATTCAAACTTAGATGATAATAATCCTTCAATATTAAATGGAGGGAAATCACAGAGATTGGCCACCACTTCAGCTGACTTTACAGAATTTGTAAGAAGTCTGTAGCAGAGTTTGCCTTCTTGGATTTAATGCAGAATATCACAGCATGACATCACACTTATTTTCTAGCCACTGCAGGACACACACCAAAGCTGCATGCAGGCAACTGCAGAAGTTACCATGGAGAAAACTCCATACTGATTAGGCGAGGGACAACACTGTCAACAGAAAATAAGGATTCTTGTTTATCAGACATTTGACAAAGATAGAGGAATGTGGGTTCTGAGTCTTTCTCTGTAAATGTGTACCTGGGACACAGAGCACACTCCTCTTCTGAGGGTTCTGGAGTGAATAGGGGTAAACAAAACAGCAAATGTGGATGGAGCCCCAGATGCTTGAATAGATTATACGACATTGTTGATGATTCAGGCTGAGTATTGAGCAAAGTGCACCTCTTTCTATAGAAGAAATAATTCAGGGGTGCTCCTGCTTTGTCACAGGGCATCCGCAGGCGCTACAGTGGACTGAGAAAACACAAGTCTAATGGACAGATGAGTGGTTTTGGAAACCTACAGAACCAGTGTGTCACCCACTCTGTCCTCTCAGGTAAAATAAAAATACAACCCTAATGAAACAAATAGGACAGTGCAATACGCCCGAGACAAACAGCTCTTAGCAGATCATTATTGGTCACCGAGCAGAGGTAGAAAATAGAATAAGAAAGTCACATCATATGTGAAAATTTCCTTTACATTATATGTGACGTTCAGTGAAAGGGAAATCTCATTCTGCAGTCATTTATTGCCACTGGGCTTTTCTGTGCGAGGTGCTGAGGGCTGAATTGTGAATGAAAACCCATTAGCAGAGCTTGTGTAGGAGATGGGCTTGATGGATTAGGAAGAGAAAAAAAGTTTTTTTTTCAACCCATCTTTATTATTTCCAAAGTTAAAACAAGCTCTATGAAAAAAACCTCTGTTGTTATACATGCTTTTATTTGTGAATGACACAGACGTGAATAAAAGCAGCTAAATATGATCACAATGAAACTTGGGGACGACTTGTGAAAGGCTTTTGCTCTGATCTAACAGCGGTGACTCACAGGACCGACTAACATGATAAAAAAAAGACAAGTGTTGAGAATATCAGTGAAAAAACAACTAAAATTCAAAAACACATTCATCATTAACTGTCTTCTTAAGATTAATAAAACAAAAAGACTAAATTAATAAAAGCAGGATTGTTTTTTTGAGAGTGAAAATGTACTCATTAATTATCCTATTAAGCATTTTGTGGTGTAGCACTTTATTAATATCGTAGGTTATCAAACACACAAGTGGAAACAGAGAAAAGTAAAAAACAAAACAAATGAAACCGCAAATCAATAAAACAAGATATTATGAGGAAAATGAATGTTAAGATTAACAAAAGCAATTTAAGATAGGACAGCTGTGTTTATTCATGAGAAAAATTAGCAATATACTAGTTTTGTCATTTTCACATTTATTTCCTGTTATTTGGATAAATAAAAATATTGCAAACCGAATTCCCAAAATATAGGATGGTGTTTAAAATGTAAACAAAAACAGACTGTGATTTTTTTGTAAATGTCATAAACCCACATTTTATTCCAAAGATAACACAAACAACATATTAGATGTTTAATACTGAAACATTTTAGCACTTTATATAAATTAACTCATTTTGAATTTCAAAACGGGGGGGAAGTGGGAAAACAAATAGCTGGAGAGTTCATTTGCACACATAAAAACAACTGGAGGATCATTTGACAATCAGGTTATTTGGCAATGTGTCAGTAAAATCACTGGGTTAAACTGAGAATGAGGGAGTCTCAGATGTAAGAGTGGTAGAAGTTCATCAGACTGCTGCAAACAATGCTTAAATATCTTGGGCCCCTCAGGAAACATTGCATTTAAAATATATAATGCACATTCAGCAACACACTGCAGAGGGAGCTGGTTCTCTCACAGTACCACATTAACCCATAGACCCTGATTATTCAAATTTTACACACACAAAAAGGAGGGCACTATTGCTTCTGCGCAATCACGAGGCTGTGTATTGTACCTCTGCGAGGTAGTTGCCAACTCTTGCAAATGGTATGGAATTGCTATTATTTTTATTTTGTTACTCAAATAAAAAATCTTGCTGGGTACAAAAGAGCTACCTTCCACTTCAGAAACAAGTAAAACACTTCAGCTGCTCTTTCTCTGCACATGTTCAGGGTCCTTTGACTAAAAACATTGAAGACCCCTGGATTAGAGAGGTGTACTTGGACTCAGGCTCAAGTTTCAAGACAGGTAACTAAGGGACCACTGTGGTGAGAAACCCCACAGGGATGCCCAGTTCCAGTTCTCAAGGGTCACAATCCTGCAGGTTTTCCATGTATCTCTGGTCCAACACAGCTGACTCAAGATAATCAGTCATTATGCTGAACTTCATTGGCTTTTGTGTCCATTTAATGCAGGGGTGTCAAGATCCAGTCCTCGAGGGCTGGAATCCAGCAAGTTTTGCTGTTTACCTACACTTAACACACCTGATGCAAATCAAATAGATCCAACAGCTTCTTGTCAACCTAATATGTCAGCTGTGTTGAAGCATGGAGACAACAAAAACCTGCTGGACCCGAGTTTGACATCCCTGATTTAATGGAAGCCAGGTGTGTTGGAACAGGGATAATAAAACAAATCTACCCTGTAGCACAAACACAACAAGAAATGTTAACATTTTTACTATTTTTTTCTCCACGTTTTCTCCCTCACCTCCTCCTCCTCCTGCCACTCATTGAAACAGTTTGTTTCTGAAACGGTATTCTGCGTAAAGCTTGTGTACATTTCCATTTCCACGTTCAAAGGTTGTTGGTAAATGTTTATTTGCTGTTGTTTTGGCCATGCGAGGTCACTATTCCTTTGTTTTTTTTTAATATAAACTGGAAGATAACTATTTCAACTCACGCTGATCTTTGTGTGCTCGAACAGACGTTAACGTCATAAAAATAAAAGAAGAAGAAATCAGAGCATCTCATTGGTCGAGAGACGAACCGCAAGTCATCACTATTTACATGGAAGTCCGTTAACATAATTTATTAATCACAAAATGTAATGAACAATGAACGTATAATGGTGGTATTCACGAGCAAAGTTCCATCAACAAATGCCTCAATTAACTGCTAAAGTAAAATTCCTTCTAAGACTAGAGTATGCACGAGCCCACCAGAGATAACACTTTAGCTATTTGGCGGAGTTCTGTTGAACAAATTATGTAATAAACGGTATCATGGTTCTGAATTAGTTATTTGGATTGTTGATGTGTATAATTGGCCACTAATCAACAAAACACCGATCTTCGAGCTGAACTCGATGGTTTTAATACAATTTTCAAACCACGAGGGTTTATCATTGCCCTCTTGTGGCCACAGACCGTAACTACAGCTACTACAATGTGTCAAGTTCATTATATTACAAATAGGCAATACTTCCTGTAATAACCTTCAAAATAAAGGTTTTTCTTTGCGTCTTTTGTTGTTTGCTAATAATTTCTATTTGAATAGCTTACAAAAATGAGCGAGCATTTTTAATCCAAAGTAATTACAGCCACAGTAAATATACCATAGAGTCCATGCAGTCACATATGCGCAATAAACTTGATCTTGCCTGTTTTTATTATAATGAACTTTACACATTTTTGGAGCTGTAGTTACGGCCTGATAAACCCCCGTGGTTTGGAAATTGTAATAAAACTATCGGGTACAGATGGAACATCGGTGTTTTACTGATTAGTGAAATAAATAATAATAACTCATTCAGGACCCTAGTTATTATTAGTTATTTGGATTGTTCATGCATATAACTGCCCACTAATCAGTAAAACACTGATGTTAATCAGAACTCGTTAGTTTTTCCAAACCACAAGGGTTTATCATTGCCCTCTTGTGGCCACAGGTTGTAACTACAGCTACTACAATATGTAAAGTTCATTAGGTTTAAAATCTAACCAGCGTCTGTAGTCCTCCTCTTCTAATTCAAACAAATTCTGTAATTGCTCTGATAATGTTTTATTCTTTGCGTTTTACATTATTATCAAGGATTGAAACTAAACTAAATTCACTATCTTCAATATTCCAGATTAAATAAAAAGTTTATAAGTATGTTCTCTATAGCCTAATTTATACATTTTTATTAGGGCTCTTTTTATAATAAAAGCAAAAGAACAATATTGTTCTTAGAAGTGTTGCCCCAAACTTCTAAAGAATAAGTAAAATATGGTAAAAATCAAGGCATAATACAACACTGTATTTGTCTCCAGAACATACGTTACCTTATGTAAAATTAACATATTTAGGCTACTTTTGATTTAAATGTAATTTTTCCATGTTAGTTTGTCATCTAAAATGACTCCCAAAAACTTAATTTCATGCACTCTGTATATGTTGATACCTACTATAGTAAGTGAAATCTCCTGCTGTTTCTTATTACTAAAAACAATAAATTTGTACTGTACTATAAATCTTTACTGTAGCTGTAATTACTTTTTGATAAAAAATGATTGTTTATTTTTGTAAACTATTCAAACGTAAATTATTGGGAAGCAACAAAAGACGCAAAGGAAAAGCTTTATTTTGAAGGTTATTACCGGATGTACTGCCTATTTTTAATATAATGAACTTTACATATAGTTGTAGCTGTAGTTACAAGCTATCACCACAAGAGGGCAACGCTAACCCTTGTGGTTTGGAAATTGTTTTAATAGAATAGAATGCCTTTTATTGTCATTACACACAAGTATAACGAGAACTTTCGACTATCGAGTTCTGATTTAACATCGGTGTTTTACTGATTAGTGGCCAGTTATATGCATATCAATACAAATAACTAATAATAACTATGGCCCTAAATGAGTTATCATCAGTTAATTCACTAATCAGATCAATGTTCAATCTGAACTTGATAGTTTTAAATACAATTTCCAAACCCTGAGGGTTTATCGTTTCCCTTTTCTGTTCATACCCTGTAACTACAGCTACAACTATATGTAAAGTTAATTATAATTTAAAAAACAGGCAACACAACTTACGTTTAATATGCATATGTGACTGCGTGGTATCTTTACTGAAGCTGTAATTAATTCTTGATTTAAAAATGATCGCTCATTTTTGTAAACTATTGGGAAACAACGAAAGACGCAAAGAAGAGGCTTTATTTTGAATTATTACCGGAAGTACTGCTTATTTTTAATATGATGAACTTTACACATTATTGTAGTTGTAGTTACGTGCTGTGGCCACAAGAGGGCAATGATAAACCCTCATGATTTGGAAATTGTATTAAAACTATCGAGTTCAGATCGAACATTGGTGTTTTACTAATAATGGCCAATTATATGCACAAACAAGCCAAATAACTAATTTATTAACCATGATACCGTTTATTACATAATTTGTTCAATAGAACTCCACCGGGCCCCATGCGACAGCACTGGTACTTTGTCAAATAGCTAATTCAGAAAATTGCTAACTCAAGCATACATTTTGGGCGCTCTCTGGTGAGCTCGTGCCAACTCACTCCAGCCGTTAAGTGCACCGTTTGTTGCTGGAACTTCGCTTGTGAATTTCACCATAATATGTTATTTGTTCATTACATTTTGTGATTAATAAACGTGTAAATTATGTTAATGGACTCCTATTTTGAAGCTTGATGTAAACAATGATTACTTGGGTTCGTCTCTCGACCAATGAGATGCTCTGATTTCTTCTTCTTTTATTTTTATGATGTTAATGTCTGTTCGAGCCACACAGGACGCGCACAGGACGCACACAGGGCGCACAGGAGGCACACAGGACGCGCACAGGGCACATGGACGCACACAGGGCGCACAGGACGCACACAGGACGCGCACAGGGCACATGGACGCACACAGGGCACATGGATGCACACAGGGCGCAGTGCGCACAGGACGCACACAGGGCGCACAGTACGCACACAGGGCGCACAGGACGCACACAGGACGGGCACAGGGCACATGGACGCACACAGGGCACATGGACGCACACAGGGCGCACAGGACGCACATAGGGCGCACAGGACGCACACAGGACGCGCACAGGGCACATGGACGCACACAGGGCGCACAGGGCACATGGACGCACACAAGGCGCACAGGACGCACACAGGGCACATGGACGCATACATGGCGCACAGGACGCGCACAGGGCACATGGACGCACACAGGACGCGCACAGGGCACATGGACGCACACAGGGCGCACAGGACGCACACAGGGCGCACAGGACGCACACAGGGCGCACAGGACGCACAGGACGCGCACAGGGCGCATAGGGCGCACAGGACGCACAGGACGCGCACAGGGCGCACAGGACGCACACAGGGCGCACAGGGCGCACAGGACGCACACAGGGCGCACAGGACGTACACAGGACGCGTGGACGCACACAGGCCATACACAGGACGCACACAGGACGCACACAGGGCGCACACAGTATGGTTCGAGGTTCGAGCACACAAAGATCAGGTAAGACGTGCTGCAGTTGTGTCTCTCTCTCGTCAAAGCTAACGGTGTAAAAATTGCTTTGTTTTGGTTTAAACTCCCTGGAAAGGGTAACTATACTTTATTCTGCCCTGAGTTTTCTATTTGTTTTGGTAAAAGTTTTCTGAGTTTTTGGTTGATTTAAAAAGAGAAAAGACACCATTAAAATGACGCAGGGATTTTCCCTCGTCCCTCTGAACTGTTGCAGGAGGCGGAGAGACCACCGTGCCACTGAATGCAGCTTAAACGTGCCCCCCTCATGTCGCTTGCAGGTGCGTGTAAGGTTGTTGAGTACTGTTTATGAGCTGTTATGCGTCCTAATGTTCTAGGCAGGCACTTTAAATGGAGGTAAATGTGTAATCTGCTAAAAATGAGGTTATGGGAGATTTTTCAGTTAATTCTAATAAGCTGATTGTGTGTGAAGGATTTTTAGATATCTTGACATTTTATTTTGTTGCATATTATAGGGTAGGAATATGCTTGTAAGTCCAGTTTTTAATGTGACAATGCCACCCAGGGGATATTTACCCCTGCGATCCTTCTAGCCCCTGTACACAAAACAAGTTATAAAGTAAAAAAACGAAGCAATCTAAAACCCACTAAAACACCTTAATAAGCAAATTGAATAGAGAAATATAATACAATATTTTTTTTTCTTTTTTAACGTGTGTGTCCAGCATCTCAACAGGCAGAATGATGGTCTGGCTGCTATATTGTGCTGAGCAATTTTGCTTTGCCAAGAAGATC